>CM014272.1:84234390-84295272 GCA_004135705.1 Alloteropsis semialata | reverse complement strand
CGCGCTCCAATTGCTCCATGCCCCGCCGCGGCATTATCGCGCCCAATCTCATCTACCACGCCGCGCCGCTGCGTCTCGATATGCCGCCGTCTTTCGTCGTCCGCCGCAAGCGCTCCCGGTCCCCGCCGCGCGGTTTCGACTCCGCGCGGCGCACGCGCACGCGCCCGACGGAGGAGATGGAGCAGGCGCCCAATTCCAATGCCGAGGCCGCGGTGGCGCCGGCGCCGGCGCTGCCCGACGACATGCTAATAGAGGTGTTCAAGCGGCTGCCGCCGCCGCGCGACGTCGTCCGCTGCGCCGCGGTGTGCCGCCGCTGGCGCCGCCTCGTCACCGGCGCGGAAGCGGCGTGCCTCCCCGCGCCGCCACGCCACTTCGGGTTCTTCCTCAACTACGGCCCGTCCCCGCTGCCCTCCTTCGTGCGCTCCGCTGGCGTCGCCCTCGACCTTGGCTTCCTCCCGACGAACTCCGCGTGCGGCGCGTTCGTCGTCGACTCCCGCGGCCGGCTCCTCCTCCTGCGTGCGATTTGGCGGAGGTGGAAGCCTCCCCGAAATTTGGGGGAGGGAGCGGCAGACCTGGACAATAGAGGACGGGATTCAGGACGCCGTTGCAGGGTAGTTTTTCGGTGAAAAGCGCTAAAGTAACGGGTCAGGGCGGCATTCAGGACTCCGTTGCAAATAGCCTGAGTCCCTCTCAGTCCTGCACCATCCCATCCGCTCCATACATCGGCGCCCATGTGAGCGCCTCCACCCGCGAGCATCGCCACCCAATGGACCCAAGTACCGCCTCGTGTACTGATCCGCGCCGCCCTGTGTCGATTTGGGTGGACGTTGGTGGGATCTCGTGCAATGCGAGCTAGGTGGCAGACGTCGGGGCGAACCTCGGAGTCAAGCTTGCAACAATGGGGGAGGATGGATCGGGCTCTCCGCGTCAGCATGATGCAGGGTGGGGTGTGGACCGGAGAAGGAAGGGGATTCGATGAAGAGGGCCCACCTGTCGGCGCCGATTGACAAGAGGAGGGGCTCGGTGTGGTTCTATCAGGAGAACCGCGGGGGTGTCAACGCTGCCGTTAGGTGCTTTTTATTAGTAGAGACTATGCAGAAATAATCTTCTGTTGTTGTACATAGTAACCGAAATGATCCTTTAATTTGATCTGTACATCGATATGATTTTGATTTGAACTTTCTTTTGTTAACCCACATTAACACAATAACAGGCTAATCGCTAAGCATCTATAGCTGGAATTGGTGAGGACAAAGGGGCCAATATATACTTCTCCTGCTGTCACCTTGGCTGCATACTTCATGTGATGAGGTGAAACCGTGAAGGTAAGTTCAGTCTCTGTAAACGAGTAAATTGCACCCACCATACGACAACTTGACCGGTGGGTGCAAATTGGTCCAATAACTTGTAAAATGCTCAATGCAGTGCAACAACTTGGTAGGTGGGTGCAAATTGGTCCTTCAACTTATAAAATGTTCAATTTAGTGCGACAACTTGATAAATTGGTGTATCTACAGTCAAAACATTATGACGATGATATATTTGGCTACTTAGATATCGGATGAGAGGATACAAGACTTGTATTGTGCCATTCTAGGATTTTGTTTCTTAATACTATGATCAAAATAATTTCTAATTTCTACCATCTCTTTTAAATTAATGTTGCAATGTTCTTTTGTAATGTTTCCACAAAATTTTCCATCTTAACATTGCGGAATTAATTTCCATTTGAAGATTAAGAAAAAAGGTCTAAATAGTTTGAAATAAATAATAATTGTTCTGATCCGATATAGACATAGGCTTAATGAATTAACTAATATCTTTTTACTTATTAAGATACCAAATACATCATCATTGTAACGTTTGGACTGTTTATGCACCATTTTACCAAGTTATTGTACTAAGTTGAACATTTTTCAAGTTGTTGGACCAATCCGCACCCACCTGCTAAGTTGTTGCACTAAATTGAGCATTTTATAAGTTGTTGGACCAATCTGCACCCACCTGCCAAGTTGTCATATGATGGGTGCAATTTACTCCCCTAAGTTGGATCCGAGTAGCAGCTTCTTTGATGAACATGTTCTATTTTTAATTTAATTCATTGCTTTAATAAATAGCTTCGTTCTTCACATGAGTAAGTAAGTAGTGCCCTGGATGTTTTTTTTTGTTCTAATATAAAAGTGGAAACTGTAATGACAAACTATTTCCTAGTTTCTTCCACAGGATGATCGATCTACAACCCCAATCTTTTAGTGTTTTGTTTTGCTTCAAAAACTTAATCATAGTTGTGAAATTGCATTTGTTAGCTGTGACTTGCTAGTCGATGTTACTTATATACATCATATACCTTTGTTGTTTTGTAGGGCTCACAATAAATCAAGTCGTCTGTGCAAGAACCAATGGTTGTAGTGGAAAGGATGCGCTGCGTTGAACCTCCCAGAATAGTCTGGCAATGTGCCCCCAGCCAAAATTAGTATAGTGAATAAATTAAATGAAAAAGTCTAAATTATTCTCTCAATTATGGTCAAAAATTTAGTTAACCCCCTGAACTATATTTTGATTCAATTTACTTTCACAACTTTACCGATTGGTCAAATCACTACTACACAAATGGCCTTCGGTTCGACACATTAGTCCCGGCCAGATTTAGACCCGGGACTAATAGGCTCATTAGTCCTGGGTCCAACAGCTAGAAGAAAGAGGGGGACATCAGTCCCGGTTGGTGGCTCCAACCGGGACTAAATTGTGCCTTTTAGTTCCAGTTGAAGCCACCACCCGGGACTAAGGGGTTGTTTGGTTTGTTATTGATGTTTGCCCCACCAATATATCGGTAGTTGACTAAATTGGCTGCGGCTGTTTGGACGGAAGCCAATGGTTGGCCAGCCAAAGAGCGTATGCCAGCGCTAGTTGATTTTTACGCCCGCGTACGCCCGCACGTGGGCGAAACGAGGGCGGACGAATCCTTCGCCAAATATTTGGCTCACCCACGCGTTGGCAGGGCGGATCTTGGCAGAACCCAAACGACCCCTAAACGCGAGCGTGCCCTTTAATCCCCGGAACTAAAACACACGCATTTACTCCCGGACGGTGACAAGCACCGGGACTAAGAGCCTGTTCGGCTGGTCTGATGAACAGTGCTCGGCTGGCTTCTTTCGGCTTATTTCCTCTCACATAATACTATTCATTCTACCAGCCGAGCACTATTCATTCTACCAGCCGAACAGGCTCTAAAACACCGAACCTACTGCATCCACCACATCCACGTATTATTTCTAAGGACTGCCTTTCTCTCTCCCTCATCTCTACCCTCTCATCTCCCCATCTTATCCTCAATCTTCCCCATCCTCCACCACTTTCTCCCTGTGAATCCGGCGCGGGTGGCCGATGAGCCACCCTCGGCGCGCGACCCGGCACGGGCGGGCGGGAGGGGGGCAGCGAGCCACCCCCGGCGTGGGCAGGGGGCGAGCCACCCGCTGTGCGTCTCAGCGCGGGCGGGGGCCTGCGAGCCGCCGCGCAGTGCGTCCCGGTGCGGACCAGGCGAGCACCCCCACGCATGTCCCGGCGCGGGCGGGCGGATGCCGGCGAGCGGCGCTGGCGGCCGGCCCATGAATCCTCTGTGTTTGACAATGATTTTTTTGTCTATGATTCCTATGTGTTTGTGAATGAGAAGCCTATGAAATTTGTTGATGAGTGATCCAGTAGATTTGTTTGTGAATGATTTTTTGATTGTGTTGGTGAATCATATTTGTGCTTCAATTTGTGATGGTCTTGTCGTGGATTTGATTCCATCTGTATGGTGAAGTTGAGCTCGAGAAGGTGGCGATGGGGACGGAGGTGCAGGGGCAAGCGGCGGTGAGCTGATGCAGTTTTTTTTTTTAAAAAAATTTGATGTTTTCGTAGTCCCGGTTGGGAATCCGGGACTAATGCCCGTTCCCAATCGGGACTAAATCCTCTTTTTTCCAGTAGTGAAGTTATCCTTTAGAAAGATTTCACTTTTTTTTGTTTCTCCACGCACAAATAGAATTTCAACTTCAAATTCTGTGCGATGACAGAGAACAACATATATTATGTTAAAAATATCATATAATTTTTTTACTTAATTTTAATACAGTTTATGTTGTGATCCAGTTCAACAGAACTTTTGTGCTGCCTTTTTATTTTCATGTGTCTGATGTATGTACCAACTACCAGGCATATAACCTATGATACAATATGGTGTGTTGCAAATAAAGAAATTTGTTAATAAGTGTTTGATGAACAATTGCTATCGGTTCTGTGCTAAAGAGGGGGTCACTATCTTTGGCGCTACAATAGTGGCCGTTAATGCTAAATATGCTGATCAATAATCCTCAAAGAATGGACCAGGGAAAAATATTTAGAACCAAATTGTGACCTTATAAACGGAAGTGGTCGTTGATTGTCAACTTTAACAATGACAAATTTTCGCGGTCATTAAAAAGTTAGCAATCGGATCTTCAATGTGGGTGTTAATAGTTTCAACAAGGGAGCTTTCAACAACTATGGACGGTCACATTTTATGGTCGTTAATAAGTTTTAATGACCACATATCCAGTTTTCTTGTAACACAATCAGAAATATACATCGACGGAATTTGAGTGCTAAACAACTGTTAATTTGTCTCTTTGATTGAAGTAGAAGGTTCGAACTGGACAGTTCAATATATATCCACACAATTAGATAGGATGTAAGTTAGTTGAACCTTTCCCCTTTCTGAAGCATGTAGTAAACCACAGAATTTTGAGATAAATTTGAATGCAAGGAATCAAACTTGAGAAGGCAAAAGCTTTGGGAGCCCATCTGTTACAATCACGAACCTCAGTTGGGATAACTCGGATCCCAAATTATGCCGCCGCCACCTCTTGGTCCCGCTCCTCCGCCTCCGCCACCCCACCCCCCTCCCCCCCGCCCCGACGCTCTCGTCTCCTAGCCAACGCTGCGCGGCGACGGGGAATCCCTCTTTCTCCTACTCTCCCGCCCCAGTGGGCAACCCCGGAGACCCTGCCGTTGGTGGAGCTTCCGCCACCTCCAACTCGCACCATCGCCGGGCCGCCGCTGTCCCTGCCCCTGTTGGGCGGCCGGACCCCGTGCGCTAGGGGTGGGCATTCGGTTTCCACTGACTCTTCGGTTCAGTTTTCTCAGTGTTAAAAAAGTTGGTTTCGACAAATCAACAACCGATCGGTGTTTGGAAAAACAGAAAGGAAAAATTGGCTGTGTAGCACAGAAAGATTGCGACATTTGAAAAATACCATCGAAAGATTTCGCCCTCGTAAAATACCACCGAAACAAGAAAACGTTACCTGAAAGTAGCATTCCGTTAGATTTTTCACAGAAACACGATTTTTTTGCCTCTTGAATCAACATAACAGGTATGCGAAATGACAATCCTACCCTCAACTTTATCCGCTCGATATCATTCCTTCCCACGGCAGAAAGCAAAGCCAGCACCGCCCCTCCCTGCCCCGCGCGCTGCCCCTCCCTGCCCCGCGCCGCCCCTTCCCGCCCCGCTGCCCTGTGCGCGTCCCCTCCCTTGCTACAGCGCGCGCCACCCCTCCTCGCTCTAGCGCGCGCCGCCTCTCCCTGCTCCGCAAGCGCCTTCCCTCCCTTGCTATGCGGGGCAAACATCCTGCAGCGCGTCTGCCGCACTAAGTGCCGCTCTTCCCTCCCGTGGCGACGCACGATGCTGCTGCTCCACCACCGGCAAGGCCACCTGAATGCCTTCACATCCGGGAAGAATGAATCCATCAATTTGAGGCTCTGTTCTTGTTTCTTATGTGCTGGCAAAGTTTTGGGGTATTTTGGTCCAAGATAACAAAGATGCTCTCTAAATCTAACGGAATGCTACTTCCAGGTAACGCTCGCATGTTTCAGTGCTATTTTACGAGGGCAAAATCTTTCGGTGGTATTTTCCGGATCTCGCGATCTTTCAATGCTACTAATTTTCCCAAACAGAAAATCGACGAGTTCGGTGTCGGTTTTTTTCGGTTCGGTGATCGGTTTCTACCGAAGTCCACCGAAGTTGATGCTCCCGATCCCCATCTTCACCAGCGAATCAGCACACACGCAAATCCAAATCTGAACAAGCAAGTATCGGATGAAACAAGCACAGAATGGGAACAAGCAAGCAAGCACGGGACAGAGACAAGACAGCAAGCAACGCACGCACAGAAAGCTGCTCGTCGCGTCCGCCGTTTGCGGGTGTGCCGCCCGCCAGCCAGCGCGCCTCCGCAGGAAAGGACGGGAAGGCTCGAAGCCAAAGGGGGAGGAGGCTGGAGGCGCCGCGGAGCACTCGAGCCGCCGTCTGTTGTCCGCGTGATGCTCGACGCACCACGCCGCCGCCGATGCAGATAGGACACAGATAGGGTTGGGCGAGCAGCGTCTGGCGGCGGGGTCGACAGCGGGTTGGACGGGGATGGGAATAGGTGGCGGTAGTGGGCTGCATTGGACCGAAATTCTTAGCGTGGGCCTGTGCCCGAGTCCTATTTTGGGATGTATATACAAGTTCGGTACTTTCGGTGGTTCGGTTGGGTGCACAGCTGAAACCGACGCCGCAGCCGAACACCGATCTTTACAAAAAGCTAAACCGACACCGAACCGAAAAACCGATACTTCAGTTCAGTTTGGTGCGGTTCGGTCCGGTTTTTGGTTTTCAGTGAAAAAGTGCCCACCTCTACCGTGCGCTGTAGGTTCACCTCCCCGCACGCCCCGGCATTGGGCTCTGCTGCGACGGGCACCCTGTCCACGTCCTTTGTGCTCTCTCTAGGTGAGGCCTTTCATGAGTACTCCCTTCAGCATTTCCACACCTCTGTCTTCTAGCGTGTGCCGCCCTCCTCACCCTGGATCCAACCTTCAAAGCTCTGGGTCTCACCTTACCCGCGTCTCTCCTCCTACAACCGGCTCTGGGTTGGCAACGCCCTCAACTACTGGCTGGACGCTGCCTCTCCGCCCCGCTATCCTTGAAGTGACGCCGGCCGTGTTCGAGGTGACGGTCGCCCGTCCCTCCATCGTTGTTTTCATCCTTTCGCTCGGCAAGCTCCGCCATGGCCACTTCGCCCTTCGGTTCTTCCCAGACCTCGATGCGGCTCCGGCCTCACTGCCCCGTTTGAATCCACCCGAGGTGGTTTGGACAGGATTGGGCGGTCTGGCGTGCCCGGCCCATCCGTGGTGAGGCCCACCTCCGCTGCCGCGCTCGAGGGTGGGACGCTGCCTGCCATGCTGTGTGGCTGTCCCATCCATCCCGCGCTGGGTGCTTCGCATGCCACGCCCGAGCTAGATGGAATGTGCTCCTGGTGCATCCCACCTACCGGATCTGGCATCCCGCTATGCCCCCCTCCCCGGTGCCACCTGGCGTTGATCCGGCCAGCCCATGGTGCGCTCGGTGGGTCGGTCTCCTACCTCTCCCAGCCGGGGGTGGGCTTTTCCCCCCACTATGCACTGCTTCCCCTTCCACGCCAAGCTCCTCTCAAAAATCCCAACCTGACCTTCCTTTGCCACCATCGCCGCCTCTCCCGCACCCACCTGCCCAACCTCTCCACCGCTCCGCTCCCTACGCCGCCGCCGCTTCCGCTGCCTCGTGCTCGATCACCGCCGCACGGCTTGCCGCGAACCCATATGTTGCCAGAACTGTTGGGTTTTCGGCCACCTCGCTTGCAAGTGCCCGCGGAAGCCGCACCCCCTTGCCGCTTCCGTCATCCCTGGGCTCCCCCTCAACGGCAGCGCCTCGGCGGCTGGGGCTGCCGCCTCGCCTGGCTCCACCTCCCTCGGTGATGTGGCCCCATCGCCAGGCGCTGCTGCGCCGCCACCTCCGCCAGAGCCGATGGACCTCGAGGAGGGTGAGATCCCGGAGCCGGTATACGCCACTGACTCTGTTGACGCGGAGGATCTCCTTGACACTACACCGGTGAACCTCGCCGACCCGGACCGCCCCGACTTCGCCAACGTCTACAATCGCTGAGCTTGTATTCATGCGCGAGCAGGTCCCCTTCCTCGGCTAAGAACATGTCATCTCGCTGGAGCGGCATGAAGAGACCCCTAACTGATTTGAGTTTGAGCATGAGGCATTCGTCACAATCACTGAGCGCATTGTCTTCACCGCAGACCCCTACGCCAACCCGCACGCCGTCGACCCAATCTGCATGCCCCCTAGCTCTGTAAAACCTTGTATGCTCCAATTTGCATATATTAATACATTGTTCAGGCCGGCTTCTTGCCTGCTGTAGCCCCTTTCAAGAAAAAAGGGAAGAAGGTAAAAGTTTGTAGTAGTGGGCCATATATATCATTCACAGCTGGGTGCATGCTTAGTAACTTAAC
Organism: Alloteropsis semialata; assembly: GCA_004135705.1. Lineage (NCBI taxonomy): Eukaryota > Viridiplantae > Streptophyta > Magnoliopsida > Poales > Poaceae > Alloteropsis > Alloteropsis semialata. Next base: position 84,286,944 of record CM014272.1, on the reverse strand, counting down.
ACCGAGTCACCGACAGCAATCAAATACATTACACGATTCGAGAAATTAAATTTAAACATAGCATATTAGGTTAGTCTCAATGCATAATTTCATTGCACAGTTATCAAGATTGCAAACTAGGTAACTGTGCCAGATGAGTGTCATGGGAATAAAAATTCTCTCTCATCCAATAAAACTTTTATTTTCTCTCTCATCCTATAAAACTTTTATTTTCTCTCTCCTTACTAAGTTATCAAAAATACTGATGTGGCATTAAATTTATTGCTCATGAAACTCTCGCTAAAGGGAGACGTACCTACATGAACAGGCGTGAAGAAGGTATATTCTGAAACGTGGAAGCTAAGTGTCTGATAAAGGTTAAGATCACTTGGCGGGTCCTTTGCCTTTACCCTGGGAATGCTGCTTGTCTGCTCTTATCCCTCTCATCCTTGTTCCGTTTGATAAAGGCCCTGTCCTTGTGCACGCCTGCATTGGACAGGATGGCCCAGATATGAGTAACAAACTCTCCGCCTTTCGCGAGATGTTGTACATGAGCTGTTGCATTATTGTCGGACTGAGCCACGAGCAGCAGCATTTTGACCCAGAAGTCTGCCATTATCCTCCACTTATTATTCAACTGTTTCAGCTGACGGCAAAGTCTGGCACCCAACATAAGGATTCCTTGATCAGATGGTACCCGGCGGATTTGCGTCTTCTCATCATCTTGTACCCTCCAGGTGCTCATCCATTTGAGCCTATCGTCCGGTGATAGTGTGCCTTCAAATCTGACGTGTGCTTCCATGACTGCTTTATGGAAGATAGATGCTGTCTCAGTGTGGTGCGTTGGAAGCAACTCAGGGTGAAACGCCACCAGGAAAGCGCAGTAGCTCGATAGCTCCGTGGCAACCATATACTTTGACGAAGAAAGGACGCCTAGATGAGATCTCCTTCTTCTTATCCTCTCTTCAGTCTTGGCACAGAACCATGTTGCGATATGCCATATCAGAATGGTGTGAATCTCCGTCTCTTGAGTCAATGCCCACGATAGATTATCGTCAGGGTGCCCCTTGGGCATTTTCCTCAGAAATGATGTCCATCCAGTACTGGGCTCCGCGTTGAGAGCTCTATCAAAAACCCATGCCTTCATCCCGTCAGACAGTGCAACAGGACTAGCAAGGGTTCCTCTCTGAGGCCGTCCGAGGAGCCTTCCCAGCAACCTTTGCTTCAGAGAAGTGCGGTCAAAATCTTCAACTAGGGCGTACTGCCCAAGTTTATCTGCGTTCTTGTAATTTTCTGCCTGCTTTTATAAATACACCACCCAGGACCCGCAGCAACCATGATGCGTGCTGCGAAGAATTCCTAGCGAGATCACACATGTAGGATACTACAAGCCAGTTCGATGTGAGGTAAGCAACAAGCTGGCACAGTTCGAGCAGGATGAGAGCATATACCACGTAAACAGAGGTGCCGAGCTCTGGTTTCTCTGTCGCCGCCTCGTCACCACCAGGATGAACCACCAAACTGAGGATAGTGAATAGGTAGCCTAATTTGGTTACGGAGTACTGATTGTAAAGCCGGTAGGAGGTGGCAGAAGGTGACCCATGCGTAGAGAAGAAGTAGTCGTACATGAAAGACAGCTGTACCTCAACAATACCGAAGGCTCTTTCATTCAGGCCAACCGTGTTCTTCTCTGCCATCAGATTCTTGAAGACAAGGTTCAGGCTCGAAGAAGAAGAGTCTTGTGCGACTTGAGGTGTGTGGTAGCGCCGCAGCTGCAGGAGGAACAAGGAAGAAGAGAGGCAGATGTCTTTGAGCCCTGCTGAACAGTTGTCGAGGTCCAATATGTCTTGATAGGTTGTGCATCCCGACACAGCACTCCGGCGAGATCCCAGCGAGCCCACGGCGACTACTACTCGCTCAGGGTCGTCGGATCCGCCCGTCTGATCCAGAACGGTTGACCGGCCTTGGACGTGCTCAGCAGCAACAATGCAAAGATCCAAGGCGGTAGGGATCTTGGCCCTGCCGCTGATTATCATCAGGTGCAGGAAGAAGACAAGGAAGCCCAGAAGGACGGAGAGGATCTCCACAGGGCGCTGGTATGGGGCTCCTTGCAGCAAGGGCAAGGCAACACCCAGATACGCAAGCGTCAAGGCCCGCTTGGCATAGCGCCTCACGTTCTTCCTGTCGTCGTCGAGGCTGTAGGCTGCCATGGTATCTGACTGCCCTGCGGCGAAGAAGATGGCAACCAGCCAGTACGGGCACCGGAACCGCAGCATCACCCCGACAGCGAAGGCGGCAAGAGGTAGGGGCGCGTAGTACGCCGCCCATGCACCGCACTGGACGAGCCAGTGGTTTTGCCGGAAGCGCTCGTGGCACAAGATGAACTGCAAACACTGGAGCACCACGACGGTGGCGGCGAGGATCTCCACTTGCACCTGCGGATTCTCTAGTTGCTCCCAAAATCGCGCGGAAACCAGGCGCTGGGCCTGCCAGTGCCACGGAAACACCGAAGAAACCAGGCGTTGGGCCTGCCAGTGCCACGGAAACACCGAAGAGAGAGGATACAGCAGGACCAACAAGTTGTGGTTTCGCCAGGAGCGCTCCATCAGGACCAAGATGAGCATCAAATACTGGAGCACCACGGTGACGGCGGTGACACCGAGGTCCTGTGGATTCTCCGGTTGCTCCTGCGGATTCTCCGGTTGCTCCCTCGCTCCCGTGGGAACCGGGTGTTGAAGAATAATCTCCTCCAATAGGATCTGGACCAGCCACAAAAACCAAAGCAGAAGCCATAGCAAGACGATGTGATATGAGATCCATCGTTTTGCATGATCCGACTCCGGAGCATCATCATATTCATATGCTACGTCTTGTCTGACCCTAATGGAGGGAAAAGAAGAGGGTGGACAGCTGGGCTGCGGCATGGCGGGAACACGCTAGTCAACTCTTCTGCGCCTGCCCTCTCTACCGTCCCTCTTCTAGGGGTTCTCAATCGGTAGGTAGTTTTTGGGAAGGTCGAAAACAACAACATACATTGGACATAAATAAACATCGGCTCCCTCTTCTACTAAGCATATACTCCTTCCATCCCAAAACAATGCAACTCTCGATTCCTGAGGAGTCAAACGACTTTAAATTTGACTAGATTTATGTAAAATAATACTAATATTTATAATATAAAATAAGTATTATTAGATTAATCATGAAATATACTTTCATACCAAATCTATTTAGAAACATATATGTTAATAATTTTGTGTATAAATTTGGTCAAACTTGAAATCGTTTGACTTCTCAGAAACGAGAGTTGTATTTTTTTTGGACGGAGAGAGTATATTAATTTATATATAGGGCTTGGTGGTCACATCAAGTATATTAGAAAGCCAACTCACCCAGTGAACACGTCAACATCGAGATGAAAGCGGACGACTTAGAACCTGTTTGACATAGCTCCATTTAATTTTAATTCTTTATGTGAACTAGTTCTATGAGAGAAGTGATTTTATGTCAGCCATGGATTCTCTAGCATAAACTATATCAAAATTAGGATAAAGAATCAATTCGCAGAACTAGGAGGAGCTAATGTTTTAAGCTCTTACCTTCTTAGTACATTTTAGAAAAATAACATCGTAGAATCAGTAGAGAATCACTATTTTGGTAGCTCTTTGTCAACTCAACAGAGAATAAGCTCTGAAACCACCGATAGGAAGTGGACGGATACACTGCTTCGCAGCTTGTGGGGCCGCCACCGTCGTTCCCCTGGACTCCCATTCGTCCGCACCACCGCTCTTCCGGCTCGAGTGACATGGCGTTTTGCATTGAAACAGCAGGTGACCGGCGGTTCTATTAATCATTTTCTCGAGTGACATGGCATTTTGCATTGAAAAATAGCTGCTTGCTATTGCTTGTAAGGAGAGTAGAGGAGAAAGAGCAGAGGAATTATCGGGGGAAACAAGAACTTCAAACTGGGAGGAGCTGCAGCGGGAGGTTGAAGACAACCCAGGGGTAAGATAGTCTTTTCAAACCATCCGTCCTTTGATTGATATATTCCCGGTCAACATGCCACTATCTACATGTGGACAGGTAAGAACCCAGAAATACACTTTAACACAATTTAAAAAAAATTTATGGATCTAGAAATACACTTTTAGAGTTCGCGGATCTAAATGACATCTACATACAAGTTAATGTACCTCTGGTGTATTTTACTCGGTCAACGGTCATATATATCAAATTTAGTTTTATGCATGTGTACTGATCGATTGGGCGTGGGTGGGAGTTGACTCAACCGTTTAGGTCATGGATCGTATGTCTTCCTTGCTCTGTGATTGAATCAGCTCCCTGCGATTTGTTGACAATACTAAGTTCCATAGGCTTCTTCCGGCCGGCAGCCTGTCCCTGAGCCTAACCACCTCATTGCCTACTAGCCTTTCTTCCCCGGTGAAGATGGAGTTTGCCTACGTGTTAGTGCTGCTAGGTGTGATCTTCCTCTACTTTCAGCTCATCCTAGGCCGCATTTGCCGGTGGAGCACCAACTGGTTCGTCCGCAAGGGGGCAGAGGCGTCCTACAATCTGTCCAACATAGTCGGGACCGTCGCCCTGGGTTTGATACCCAACGAACAAAGCGCGGCGGTATGGATCATGTACCTCACAGTGCTGAATAACTCGCTGGTGGCTTATGATCAGGAGAATGGGCTGCAGTACCTGCTGACCGCCGTCAATATCTCCATTTTCGCCTTACGAGCGGTGATCAGCGTCGTCACCCACGCCGATCTAACCGGAGCGGCTAGATACCTGGCGCCTGTCTTGGTGGCCGCCATGGTACTTGTGTCCGCGTGCTGCAAGATGGGTATCACCTGGGCAAGCCGTTCTCAGCGCCACTCGAAAGAAATCAACAAGTACATGGATCGACTGGAGGACGTTTGGAGTCCTTTTCGGTTTTGGAACGCCTCCACCCTGCACGGCTACAGGTACGCGGTGACCCTGGAACCGCTAACCACCGTGGAGCAGATCTGCACGCAGCAGAATCCGTTGGAGGCAAGGCACTTGGGTAAGGGCCTCTGCCTTTCCTTGGCTCTGTTCCGGCTGCTGTTCCGCCGCTACCACGGGCTTCCGTGCGTCGAAGACTTCCGACCACAGACCAGCGACCTCGTGTTGGAGGGGCTGCTGGGGCCGCACCAGCCGGCCGGCGATGAGTACAGATGGGGCTTCGGCGTTGTAGAGGTGGAGCTAGGCTTCCTCCACGATCACATCTACGGCGGGTATGTCCTCTGGTCTCGCGACCACCGCGTCTGCTACTACATACTCGTGGTCCTCAAGGTGATGCTCATGTACGTTGCAAGCCTGGTGCTATACCATGCCACAGGAAAAGGCTGGTGGGCACTTGCTAGGTCTGACCGGTTTATGGCCCTGCTGCTTCTGCACTTGTTCTTCGACCTGCTGCAGATCATCTTGTACTACAAATCCGACAGGTGGATGGTGTCGTACATGTGCCACGGCTATCACGACCAGGGGCATCGCCGGAACTGTCTCAGGCGGGTGAACGCGTCCCTACACAGGTTTAATCCGGTCTGGTGGAACGTCTACTGGCAGAACAGGATCGGCCAGTACTCTCTGCTGGAAGAAACCACCCGACGAACCGCATGTGGTTCCATCGCTACATTCTTCCGGCAGCAGACCTGGGACAGCCACAGCGCGAAGCAATCTGCCCCTGTGCGGCTGCCGCGCCATCTCCGCGCCTGCATCGCGCGCGTCCTGAGGGCCAGCAACGGCATACTGCAGGGCGTGCCGTCGCTGGAACGGGATCACGACTTGCCGCGCGGGGAAGCAAGACGCGACGCCCACACCCACAAGGTCAAAGTCATCCTCAAATGGCATATCGCGACCAGCTACTGCGAGATCTGCCTGCGAAGATATGGCCTTCTGCCGCAGGTGCTGGGATCTCCGTCCTACGAGGTTGCGGTGGCGCTGTCCAGGTACTGCGCCTACCTGGTGGCGGAGCTGCTTCCGTGCCCCGAGGGATACACCGACGCCATCTTCCGCGATGTCCTGAATGAAGTAACTGGCCTCGTCGGGGATCATCTGCCCACGGAAGACAGGTTTCACACCCTGGAGCACCGGAGGCTGCGGGCACGCGTTGCGGAGAAAACAGTCACCCTGAGCGACGGTCTGGACCTTGGCCACCTCCTCATCGAGGAAACGCGTCAGAACCTCCAGCTGCTCTGGGAGATCCTCGAAAACATCTGGGTGAAGTTGATCCTCAGCGTTGCGGCACAGGAACGGGAGGATGCCACCACGTTGGCAGAACGTCATGTCAAGTACCTGGCGCAAGGAGGAGAGTTTGTGACCCAGCTATGGGCTTTGCTTTCGAATGCGGGCATTCTATATCAAGGCTCCTGGCCTCCAACTCAAGTGCACCACCAAAGCGACACGTTTATCAGTCAACTCATAAGGACTGCGACCACCAACTCTGGACACTAACTAGTCCGTCCATCATTCTCTCTCTAGTCCGCCTTGCATATTTAGTTATCTCTTAATTATGCCTGTACGCTCTCTGATCTATCTCTTCATGTTGTCTTCCATCATTTTTTATATATGAAATAATACTCTCCCGTCGTCTAATTGTACCCGATCAACCATATATGTTGTATTATCATTTCTGTATCACTAGCCTATCAACCCGTTAGTCCTGCACATGCAAATAATTTTTTAATACAAAGAATTCTGTAAAAAATTTTAGGACCATAACTAAATATCAAAATTATTTGCAGGCGACAGTGCCGCTTCTGCCTCCTCGCCCTCTCTCTAGCGTCGCCTCCTGGCTGTGCCACCACCCCGTGCCCCTTCTCCTGCCTCCGCCTCATCTATCACCGCCCGGGCCCCGACATCGCTGTCTCCCCTGCCGTAGCCTAACATTGCCATTTCCGCCCCCTCTACTATTTTTTAAATATATTTATGCTTTCTTAATTTTATTTGCTAGATGAACTATAGTTTCATTTTATTTTTCTCCTTTACTTTTACTTAAACTATCCGGTGGATATAGTTGACCGATAGACAATTCCAACGGTTAGAATTATGTGCTCATTAGTTTGAGAGAAACCTACATAAAGGAGGGCCGGCCTGGGGGATTCCCTAACCCTAGCTAACCCTTCCTCCCTCATCTCGCTGCTGCCGCCGGCGCCACTGCACCCTCCTCCTCCGGCTCCTCCTCTCTAGCTCCTCGTCCGGATCCTCCGTCTCCAGCTCAAGATCTGCGGTCCCAGCCCTCGTTTGGCTTCAGCTCCGCCATGACCGCCGCCGGCCCTAGATCTGCAGCTAAGTCAGCCACCTTGGCCTTGGCAACGGAGGAACTCCCTGTGGCCGCCCTCAATGTGGTCATGTTTACTGCAGCCACAGAAGCTGCCCTTTTCTTGGCTGCTGTTGCACTGCTTCCTCGACGGCCGCTACGGCCATGGCCCACATCGCCGCGGTTGCGGCTTCCGCGGCTGTGGTAAAGGCGCAGGCTCGCGCCAACATGGAGGGCGACCTCCTTGTTCGCCGTCGGTGCCGGCCCTTCGACCACGACATCGCCAGACGGCGTAGGTGCTGCCGGCTGTGCATCAGTGGTGATGTAAGGCCGGTGCCACGAACACCGATGAACGGATGAAGTAAGTATTAGGGCTTTTGTTATGAACGAATTGCCCTTTTGACCCTTTAGGCTTTGTTGTTATCCAATTAACTAATATAGTTTAGTGATGAACTTCTTAATTTAGTTATGAGGTTGTTTAATTGAGTTGATAGATTAGTTTAATTTTGTACCGAGATGCTATGTGTATAACTTTAGCTTCGTATGCTTGAGATTCGTTGAAATAGTGCTAGCTTATTTATATTAAGTTCATATCGGTAGCATTGAGATGTGTTGCAAAAGTTGATATCACTAGCTTCATATGAGTTTAAGTGTTGTGATGAGATGTTCTATGATGTCATGCTACCTTAAGTTGTGTTGAAGTGCTTATGAACTTCCAAATGATGATTGCATGGTAATACTATAGGTTGTTATGAAAGTCTAGCACATACATGTATATATCATATTTGAAGTATCTGTTGTATGTGTAATTTGTTCATAACAATGTACATTTATACTAATAATTCTAATGTAAAATTCATTTCATATGTATGGTTTATACATGTTTGAAGGTCTCCATCATAGTTTCGATCTCAAAACAATTGACTAGTTTCAGATCAACTAATCATGTATGAAGAGTTCAAACATGTTGTTGGCTATTATTAAAAATCTCCATCATACTTCCTCCATTCTCTTAGGATAGTCCCATTTTACCTTGGCACAATCACCAAGAAGAAGAAACCTTGCTTATCATCTAATTAATAAGGTCATTAAACACTCCTCATTTTTCATATGCATGCACCAGTCATTTTTACGGAGAAGTTACTCTGCACAAAACCAAAATAGTCATTTATGACAGATCTGATGCTACAACTCAAATGGGACTATCAAAAAAGAAAATTTTGATTTTGGAAATAGGATGATCAAAAGAGAATGGAGGGAGTAGATTGTTGGTGTAAAGCTAGATGATGCTGAGTGCTTCAGATCAGTGGACCATGAGTGGAGGCCTTAATCATCATATTCTTGCTTAAAATAAAATGATGTTTCATTTTTTGGTGTTTTAATAGTTTTTGGCCGGTGCACAGTTAACCCGGTAAGATAGTTTAACAAACGCAGCGACTAATTAGGCTACTCTCAATGGGAGTTTTATTTTCATTAAATAAGGTGCCATGTCAGCACTTTTGATGATGTGGAGCGAATATATGAGGTAAGAGATGAAAGGGGATTTATCTAGATGAATCCATGTGTGCACTGTTTCCAACATATTTTGTATCTTGCATGTATTGCATATGAAACACAAAAATGAAATGATGCATTGTATGAAGTGCTTTATGCATCAATTAAATGTCCATATGGTTACGTGGCATTCTTGGAAACATCAAAATGAAACTTCCCATTGAGAATAGCCTTATACACCGGTACGAGAATGTTGTTATATATTAACTGACAATTCTTAAACACTAATTAGCATACATTCAGACATGCTGACATTTATCACCATCGATTATAAATTAGTGAATTATCCTCACGGTTTAATCCCTAAGCCGCCATGTATAATATGTTATTCTGGTCAGTTTCAGACCGGTGCGAATAAGGACTCGGATCAACTTTAGTGGCACCAGTCCTGACTCCGGTAAAAAGTGAGTTTTTCGCGGCGGCACAAATAAAGGCTGTGTTCAGATGGGAGGATAAATTTTTTCACCCTACTTTGACCACTAATTAAGGGTATTAAATAAAGTCAGATTACAAAACTACTTCTACAATCCCCTGGCAAATTTGCGAGACGAATCTAATGAGGCCTTTGACCGCATGATTTGAGGATGATTACTGTAGCATTACTGTAGCCAATCATGAATTAATTAGGCTCATTAGGTTCGTCACGCAAAGTTGCACTCATCTCTGAAAATGTTTTGTAAATAGACTTCATTTAGTACTTCATGCATGCAAGATTCCTTGGGACAATTTTTTGTCCCGAGGCATCCGAACATGGCCAAAGATGTGTGCAGCGGTGAATTATATACTGGCAACGTGTTCAATTCAACGACGGCTACCGTGTGGCAGTTATGGAGTTGTTGAGTGGGCGGTCCACGTACATGAAACGAGAGGGACAATAATGACGAAGCAAACGAGGGAAAGACTTCGTCGTCACGAAACGAGAGGGCCAATAATGACGAAACAAATGAGGAAAAGACTTTGTCGTCACGAAACGAGAGGGACAATAATGACGAAGCAAATGAGGGAAAGACTTTGTCGTCCAACACGGTTGGTTGGGGTCGGTTAAACATCCTAGTCACATGCTATAAAGAATAATACAAACTGCAGAGGCGGCAGCCGTATAATTGCGTAGTATGTTCCGCTTGTTATTTATACTGGCCGGGTCTCGAGAGACGACTACATAGCAGTGTATAGTTAATTCAGTTATACTGTATTATATATTTGGCTACTTGCTGGTAGATTGACTGGGTTTTGGCCAGTCTCGAAAGGAAACGTACGTGATTGGAGGGTCGAAAATTTGATCTCCAATCTAACCCAAATAAAGAAACGACAGCAGCCCCAGCAGGTTGACCTTGTCCCTTGCTTTGGTCGACAGGGACAGCGATAAACCGCGGTGTGCAGATTCGATCAGACTACTCCCAGTGTTTCATTTTTCATTAATAGAGTGTCATGTCATCATTTTTGATGATGTGGCAACAAATAAATGAGGAGAGATGAAAGGGTTTCATCTAGATAAAACTATATGTGCACTCTTACCAATACACATTGTGTCTTCATATTTGTCTATGAAACAACAAAAATGAAGTAGTGCATTGTATGAGATGTTTCATTTATTCATTAAATGGTCGAGAATATATGGCCACGGTTTCGGGGCTACTTGGAAACAGTTCAAGCTGCATGGGAGACACCAGTGCCACATGGTTGCGACTCGATGCGCGCACTGGACATCAAGTTCAGAGCAACCGCAAAGGCCCTGCAGGGATGGAGCGCGAAGCACGTCGGGTGCGTTCATCTGCAGCTGGCCATCGCTCGGGAGTTGGTTTACCGCTTTGATCTGGCCATGGAGTGCAGAACACTATCGCCCCGTGAACATCGGCTACGTAAACGCATGAAGCTCAAGTGCCTCGGCCTAGCCTCCCTCATGCGCACCATAATCAAACAGAGATCGCGCATCAGTTATCTCGCCGAAGGGGACATGAACACGAAGTTCTTTCATCTACAGGCCTGCCACCGTAAGTGTAAGAGCAGCATTCATACTGTCCAGCTAGAGGATATCGTATATGTGAATGAGGAGGACAAGTGCACGGCAATTACAGAGAATTTCGCTTCCGTGATGGGCTCGATGCATTCGCCACCAGTGGCTCTGGATCTCGAGGCACTGGATTTGCCGGTTCTGGATTTCGAGGGCATTGACAGTTGTTTTTCGGAGGACGAAATCAGGGCAACAATCTTTGATATGCACGGATAAGGCCCCTAGTCCGGACGGGTTTACTGGACTATTTTACAGAACTGCCTGGGAGATCATCAAGCATGACATCTTGGCGGCCTTACATGCATTTTGGTCTCTTGATGGTCGCAACCTCTTTCTGTTGAATCAGGCCTATATGATCCTACCGCGGAAGAAACCAGACGCCATTCAAATCACCGACTTTAGGCCGATCAGCTTGATCCACAGCTTTTCCAAGCTACTCACAAAGGTCTTGGCCAAACGTCTTGCGCCATTCTTACCCGAGCTCGTTAAACCCAACCAGAGCGCGTTCATCCGTGGGCGTCTCCTCACGACAACTTCCGGGCGGTCCAGCTCATGGCCAAAATGCTACACCGAGCGCATCATCCTTCGGCGCTGATCAAGGTTGACATTGCCAAAGCGTTTGACACGGTGGACTGGTCCTTCCTCTTGGCCATACTGTCACATATGGGTTTCTCACGTCGCTGGATCAACTGGATGTGCATGTTGCTCTCATCGACCAGCACCAAGGTGGTGGTCAATGGTCGCCCAGGAGAACGTATTTGTCATGCGAGGGGCCTGCGTCAAGGGGATCCGCTCTCCCCCATGATGTTCGTCCTAGTCATGGAAGCGCTGAATGCTTTATTTCGCAAAGCCGAGCAGGACCGGTTCCTTTCACCACTTGGGCCGGCTCGCATCAAGGAGAGGATCTTCCTCTACGTTGACGATGTAGTGCTTTTCACCGGAGCAGAAGAGCAGGATCTCGTGCTCATTCGATCAATCTTGGACATCTTCGGGGATGCGTCGGGTTTAAGGGTGAACCCAACCAAATGCCTTATCACCCTCATCCAGTGTGATCTCGAGGCCACGGTCGGGTTGTTACTAAACTTCCATGGTAATCTTCAAGCCTTTCCATGTAACTACCTGGGAATTCCGCTTTCGGTCTACAAGCTCTGCAAGAAGGACCTGCAGCCGCTCATCGACCGTGTTGGCATGGGTTTGCCGACTTGGAAGGCGGGCTTAATTAACAAGGCCGGCCGGGCGGTTTTAGTGAAGGTAAAGCTTTCGGCTGTGCCAGTGCATACTGCGATCACGATCTCCCTCTCACCATGGGTGATTGAATGCATCGACCGGAGACGCCGCGTGTTCCTATGGAAGGGGACTGAGGTGGTTCATGGTGGTCACTGCCTCCTGGCGTGGCCTCACGTATGCCGGCCCACGCCATTGGGCGGTCTGGGTCTCGTCAATCTTCAGCTGCATGGTTTCGCATTGCGTATGCGCTGGCTGTGGTTCAGTCGCACGGACGCTGACAAACGTCCGTGGTCGCGGCTCCCTGCTCCTGTCGAACCCTTGGTGATTGCACTCTTTGAGGCCTCGGTTTCGGTCGTCGTCGGAAGGGGGGACAACTGTCTCTTCTGGCGGGATAAATGGCTGGACGGACACTCCATGGAGGAACTCGCCCCTTGCCTGGTCAGGGCGATCAGTGAACGAACCCGGAACCAACGTTCAGTCCGGGACGCCATCATCGGCATGAGCTGGACGAGGGATGTCACTGGTGAGTAATTTCCAGTTGCTCCCGGACGTCGAGGATTCATGGGTTTGGAAATGGACGCAGGATGGACAATTTACCACAAGCTCGGCTTACCAGGCTTTCTTCCTTGGGCAAAGGGCAATTTTGGGAGCTAAGGAGACATGGAAAACGAAGGCTCCTGCGAAGTGCAAGTTCTTTACATGGTTAGTCGTTCATGGGAGATGTTGGACTAACGATAGAAGGAAACGCCATGGCTTGCAGGACGATGATAGCTGCACGCTTTGCAGCCAAGAGACCGAGTCGATCTCTCACTTGCTTATTGTGTGTGTGTTCGCAAGAGAGGTTTGGTTTTCGGTCCTATCTGAGATCGGGTGGCATAGCCTCGCGCCAGCGGCCAGTGTTCTTCACTTCTCCGAATGGTGGATAGCTGCAAGGAAGCGAGTGGATAAGGCTGGTCGCGCGGCGTTCGACTCCTTGGTCATTCTCACCTCGTGGATGATATGGAAAGAACGCAACGACAAGATTTTCAGCCGCCGTTCTCGCACGGTCATGGAGGTCGTAGGGGCGATCTGGATGGAGGGGAGATGCTGGGTTCTTGCGGGATGGAGTCACCTATCGATTTGCACGCCGCTGCGTAGAGAATTAGGTGATGAGGTAGAGGTTGCTCAGGTCGCGGATTTGTTAAACGTTTAGTCCCTTTTAGTGCAGGGCTGATCCATCCTCTGCATAGATCAAGCCGGTTCTTTGTAAAACTGCTTTTCTCTTAATGAAATACGTGTTAAGGCACGGTCACAAAAAAATTCATTCATTAAATGCTCTTAATACTTATGTGGCAATTTTGAAAACATTAAAATGAAATTCTCCATTGGGATTAGCCTCAAGGATTCAATATGGGCTAACCTTGTTTTTACTCTGGATAGAACTTTCATTTTCATTAAATAAGGTGACATGTCATCATTTTTTATGATGGATAACAATTTAATGAGGAGAGTATGTGCACTTTTTTCATCACACATTATATATATCTTGCATGTATTGCCAATGAAACAACAAAAATAAAATAGAGTATTGGATGAGGTGTTTCATTCATGGATTAAATGCTCTATACTTATGTGATAATCTTGAAAATATCAAAATAAAACTACCCATTGAAAATAGCCTTAAGAACTGGCCGGCAAGTCATAAAAACTCGCCGGACCATTGCAAAAGTTAGCAACCAGCCAGTTCAATCCGCCCACCATTTCAGCTCCTAAAGCCAGGCTCAATGGAAGTTTAGTAAAGAATTTCATGGGCATGAAATATTATGACACATCAGCAATTTTTCTGACTTGGCAATGTCATTATGAGGAGAGAGAAGGGAGAATTTCTTTAAATGTGAGAGGAGTTTCATCCCAATGAAACTCACTTGACCTGGTTACCTAGTTTATGATTTTTGTAACTATGCAATAAAACTTGCACTGACACTGGCCTAACCCCAAATACAACCGAATCATCTATTAATTAAAACATAACCAAACCGTACCCAATTTCCACCCAATTGGTTTCCACTTAAATACTCTACTGGCCTCTAGGCCTGGTCTGGTCGTTTTGGTTTCCACTTAACACTGTCCGCATGGACAAATCAATTGAATACTAACACCAATGGATTGAAAAAGGGTGTGTTTAGTTGCTTGCACCATTTGGTTCATGTATGGAATGATCCAAGTTTGGTGATGATGCTTGTGTTTGGTTGGGTGAATTGTACCACCTCATCCAGGATGAAACCATCACACTTTACTTAATTTATTACTAAGAATGATGGACCATATGGTTCAAGCAAATTGGTTGAACCATCCCATCCATGATCATCCATTCATGCATCACTTGGTACACCAAACCAAACACATCCTAAATTTGCATATTTTTATAGAATATAATATTGCAAAAATATAAATCAATAGAATATTGAAATCAGAAAATCCATGGGATGTTGAAATTTCACATGGATTTATTCATCTTTAGTTACATGCATAAAACAATATCATTCTCAGCAGGTCAAATATGCATCTAAAGTTCTAAGCAGGTGTGCTCCATATCCTTTGATTAGGGGTGGGCACTTTTTTCCCGATCACCGAAACCGAACCGAAACCAAAATGTTGGTTTTTCGGTGTGTTCGGTTCGATGTCGGTTTGGGTTCTGATGGATATCGGTGTTCGGCTTTGGGGTCGGTTCTAAGGTGCACCGAACTGAAAAAACCGATCCACTGTACATATATAGCATGCCTCTACTGGAATCTCAAGCACAGTCCTTGTAACCCAAGACACCGGACTATATAAGGTCGCCAAGGGATGACCCCAGGGTATCTCATTCATCCAGCGTATTGTAACCTTTGTAGGATCTTTCTGTTCTTGCGAATCCATCAATACAACCATCCACCAGAACACAGTACGTTGGGTATTACGTTATACAACGGCCCGAACCTGTATAAATCCTTGTGTCCGAGTGTTATCATCGAAATCACAGTTCTGCAATCTCTCTCCAAACGAATTTACCACTATGGGGAGTCCTTTGATGGACTTCTGGATCCCAAACCCGACAGTTGACGCACTAGATAGAGGAGATTGGCAGTATCCTTCCTGTGATTTCGATGTCAGTATCCTTCCTGTGATTTCGATGTCAGAAACAATGGACGGCATGCCGTTCCAAGAAATCAGAGCTCGGCAACCTTGCATTCGTATCGTATGCGCTCGGCTGAGTAGACCGCCAAGAACATGCGGCACGTGAACAGGGGAGATTCTTTATATTTTTTCTCTCTTCCTCTGCTCAATTCAAGCCGATCTATGCCCCGTATGCTAATCATCGACCAATATATTTTTTTCCAATCGGCATGTGCGCGCCTTCTCCGTTGTTGAAGCGCCACTCAGCGCGTCAAAGGCCGTCCACTATGGGCACTTCGTGCGGGAGACAGGGCCAAACAAACCAGGCAGTCCACCTCTCATCTCCCGTCCCCATGGCCCAGAAGGCCCAACTTGCGTCCCGCACCAGGCCGGCAAGCGGCAGCCCCCTCCTCTTCGTGGAGTCAACGCGCTCACTCCCGAGTCCCGACTCCCGTCGTCACCCCGTCGTCGTTCGCGTTTGGCGAATCCCTAGGGGCCGGCGGCGGAGGAGCCTCCAATTTCTGTTGACGGGAGAGATGAGAGATCGAACTGTAATAGCAAACCGTGCATACAATGGGGCTATTTATTGCAATTTTATGCTTACAAAAGGGTTATGAATTTCGGTCCTACCAATGGTGACTGGTAACACCAGTAACTTTCGGCCGGAATTCATTTAGATTTTTAAATTTCAGTAAAAATTCGTCCAAATTCCAAAACATTCGACCAAAAACCAGTCTTTTTTTTAGGGCAGGTAGTGGAACACTGCTTGCAAGAGGATATAGTACAGCACACTGACCTACCATGAGTGAGCATTCCATCACCCTTAAATTATGTACCCTTGATGTGGAATTATGTACCAACGGGGTTTAATTACATAACTATAGATTTTCTGTAAATTATCGCAAAATTATACTATACTCGTTCCCAAAAGTTCTTCATTTTCAGCTCTCCAGCATATCTGTAGTTTTCGCCACCGTAATCGTCAATACTTGTACATAAAGTCACTGTTGCTTTGAAATAGTTTAGTCAACCTCTGAAAATAAATTTGGGGGGTAAAATCCCAGATTTATTTTTAAGGAAGGATGCATGTGGTGGAATCCCACAGGAAATTTACTGACAGTTTTGACAGAAACATGCATAGAGATTATATTCATTTAAACCTAGCTTTTGTTACTGAACCATGCATACATTTGACACAGATAAAGAAACCTATCTCGTCATAAAAGTTGTTACCTGACAACTGACATAGGTTCCCCTGATTGTTGCCATGCCATTCTCAAAAAATGGTCCTGCCCTTGAAAGATACAGAGCACGAAAAGTAAAGAGACAATATATGCCACCCCGTATCTGATGGGATATCTTTGCTCGTGAACCTGACGACAGTGGTGTCGTTGCTACTTGCTCAGGATAGGTGACTCAAAACGGTCGTCAATGAAATCATTTCTTTGAAAGAAAAACTACGGAATCGTATTATAAATGCAAACTAACTGTCAAATTACAGATGAAATTATGAAACCGAATAAAAATCAGTTCAGTAGATAAGTATGAGGCGAAACGCAACATGACGTGAACTATATATAGTGACAGTTGATATGCCTCTGCCTGATGTTGTTTTTGGCTGCCTCGTGAAAATTCCATGCGCTGGTGGCAGGAGAAGACGGGCTACTTCTTCTGCCTGGAGGACCGCGCCCTGCTGTGCCGGCCCTGCGACGTCGCCGTCCACACCGCCGGAGCCGCCCACGTCGCGACGTCGCGTCCCACCGGCGCTTCCTCATCACCGGCGTCCGCGTCGGCGGCGGGGTCGAGTGCCACCACGTCGTCCCCGGCATGGACGGCGTCGTCAGCCCAACAAGCACCAGCAGCGGCAACGGGAGCAGCAGTGCTCCCAACAGCTCTGGCAACAACCCGGTGACCATGCCCGGCAAAGTGCGGCCATCGTCGTTGGTCAGCGCAGCGGCGGCGAGAGATGGCCTGGGCGGTCAGCAGTGGCCGTGGAGTGGGTTCTTGGCCGACGACGACGTTGGCACTGCAGGCATGGAGCTGTGCTGTCCTGCTGGCCTCTCTGAACCTGGCTCCTCCAGCCTCAATGGATGACAGGCAGATTCAGATAATTAATTAGGCCTTGTTTAGTTGGCAAAACTTTTCAAACTTTGGTGCATTGGGAAACATGTGCCAAAGTTTGAAAAGTAAGTTGAAGGGGGTGTTTAGTTGAAAGTTGCATTGGGAAGTGTAAAAGTAGAGAGAGAGCACGTTTTCCAATGCGTTACTTTTGTAACCTTTCAAATTAGTTGAAGGAGGCGTTTAGTTGAAAAGTTGTAACTTTTCAAAAAAGTTGGAGAAGTTTGGGGACTAAACAAGACCTTAAGCTCATTCCGGGCGTGAACTGATCTAAGAGATGTAGTATGAAGTGATCTGTTAGCTCAATAGCCTATTGGATGATCAAGTGTTAGATTCATAAGGGTTAGAAAGTATAAAATGGGAGTAATAGCACCACAAAAAGCATACTCCATACAAGATAAACTATACACTTTCCACTTTCAAGCACAGAAGACAACATCAACAGTAAGCTACTAATTAAGATATTTAGTTCCAAAGCATGTTGGGGTCGGTTGAAGTTGAAAAGTGTGGCAAACAAAACTACAAAAGCAAAGCAAAGCAAAGGCACAACAATATGTAGGCCATGTTTAGTTCGCAAAGTTTTTGCAAAATTTCATAAAAGTTGTGCATTGGAAAACATGCCCCATCTCTCGCGACACGCTTCCCAATACAACTTTTGCAACTTACTTTTTGCAACTTTCGCGAATTAAACAAGGCCGTACATTGTATTTCTTGAAATTCAGCAAAATACAGTGCAAACGCAGCAATATATTACGATTATTGGACTGCAAACGAAAGACCCGCAGACGGAGCCTTGTGTACTGTGAACTCTGCGCCATTCAATTCGAGGATCGATCTTTAGCATCAATCATCAGATGATAGGAGATATTGGAAGATCCCTGCAATGGCTAGGCACCCAGCTCGAAGCATGGCGTCCCAACTCCTGTTGCCGTCGTCGTTACCGTCCCGCCCAGTGGTGAAGCTCCTGTCCCATCCGTTGGACAGCAAGGCCCAGAGCTGGGTGACGAACTCGCCGCCTCCCGGGAGAAGGAGATGCTCCACGTGGGCTGCCGCGTCGCCCGACTGAGCAACCAGCAGCGTCATCTCGGCCCAGAAGTCCGCCATGATCTCCCAGCGCTCGGAGCTGCCGCGAGCCATCAGCTGGTGCCCAAGCTTCATGCCCTGCTTCAAGATGCCTCCACGGGGTAGATACGCGACCAAGGATTTCACCGTGGCGTACCTCTCGTCCGGCGACGACTGGCGCTCGAAGATGAGCGCCGCGTCCTCCACCGCGGCGCCCAAGATCGACGCCGTCAGGGCGTGGTGCTCCGGCAGCAGCTAAGGGCGGAACGCCACCAGGTAGGCGCAGTAGCCCGACAGCATCGTGGCGAAGGTGTATTCGGTCGGCAGAAACTTCTGGACGACGAGAAGCGACGGTGGTTCGTCGTCGGCAGACATGTCGCAGAACCAGGTGGCGACGTGCCAGATCAGGATGGTGTGGACTCTGGTCTCCTGGCTGAGCGTCCACGACAGTTCGTCAAGGGACTCGCATGCCCACATGGATCCCACATCAAATGCGAACCTGATATGGCGCTCCGATTGGGGAACTTTGTCACAGATGATCCATCTCTTGAGCTCCTCAAACTGCAACGACCTTTGGAAAGAAGTAAGGGCTGGCCTTCTCGTTTTGTGAGCACTAACAGGTTCTGTTCCTCGTCTCCGACTCTGAGTTTGAAGGCGTCGGCCTCGGCCCATCAACCTTTGCTTCAGAGAGGCTCTGTCGAAATCTTCGACGAGAGAGTACTGCCCTAAAGAACAGCCTTTCCATCCAATTTCCCCCATTTCGATGACAAGTGAGGAAAGGGAAAATTCGTCGGGTGTTGCAGCATCTCCTCCTAGATCCTTTCTAAAATCACACATGGATGCCACTAGAAACCAATTTGAGCTCATGTAGCCAAAGAGTTGGCATAGCTCAAGCACGATCGATGAGACTAGGATACAAGGTTGCAGAGGTGGCGCGACCTGGTTTCTCCTCGACGGCCAAGCTTCGGACACTTAGCAGGAAGCCGATCTTGAGGAAGGAGTAGGGCAGGTAGAGCCGGTAGGATATGAGAGAAGGCGAGCCGTGCACGGAGAAGAAGAAGTCCTTCATGAACGATAGCTGTACCTCGACAAGGCTGAATGCCTTTTTCCATCCCCGGGTCTCTGCAAGCACGTCCCTGAAGGCATGGTTGGCGCTGGAGCACTCGAGCAATTGGGGCCTTTCGCAGCGTTGCAGCAGCTGAAGGAAAAGGGCAGAGGAGAGGCAGGCGTCGTCCACCAGTGAGGACCGGCGGCCGGCGCTCGAGCGTATGTCTTCGAGCGTCACGCAGCCAGAGACGGCGCTCCGGTAAGATTCCAGCGAGCCCACGGCGACGACCGACTGCCGGGGCTGGGGCTGGCGCTGGGGCGGTTCGTTGTCATCGTCTGCAAGGCTCGGCCGTGCTGGGTGGAACCTCACGTGGTCGGCGGCGGCCTTGCAAATTTCCGAGGGAGGCATCATGGCCTTGCTTCTGATCTTCAGATCCTGGAGGACGACGAGGAAGCCCAGCACGAGGGAGAAGATCTCCTTACGGCGAAGGTTGCTGGTCGCGCCATCTCCATGGACGAACAACACAAGGGCCAGGTACGCGAAGGACAGGACCCGCTTGGCGAAGCGACGGACGCTCTGCCTGTCGGCGTCGCGCAGGCTGTAGGCCGCCACGGTGTCCGCCTGGCCGGCGGCGAAGAAGATGGCCACCAGCCAGTACGGCGGGCACGGGAACCGCAGCATCACGGCGACGGCCAGGGCGGCGAGGGGCACGGGGCCGTAGTACGCCGCCCAGGCGCCCCACCGGCCGTACCACCGGCCTGCTCCGAAGCGCGCACGGTAGAAGATGAACTGCAGGAACTGGAGCGTCACGACGGAGATGGCGAGGCTCTCGACGTGGATCTGTGGATTCTCGAGTTGCAGTTGCTCCCATGATTTCCCAGGAAACCGACGGGAGGAGACGATGAACTGGGACAGGAACGACGCGAAAGACACCATCGTCTCCGCCATTGCCCGGGAAACCAGTTTCTATGACTGTCACTATTTTCACCTTCTGGGGAGCGCGGTTATTATCACCTGTCATTACCACCATTTTTTATTCTCTGGAAAGGACCAAGTTGTGCATAGCAAGTGCAATTATTGCCTCCTTGTGATTATTTAACTGGATTAATTTGTCTTGGTGGATGCTTTATTTCCCGGGAAAGGAGTGGTGTGTGCTTCACCAAAGTTGTTCTCATTCCTCGATGATTTGGACATGCCGCCATGCATTTCTTCTGATATAAAATTCTTGACTGCAAAGAATCTGCATATGTACACAGCAAGTACGATTATTGCCTAACCCTGGTTAATTATCGAGGTTGTTTTGGCTCAGTGGATGCTTTTTTCTCTTTTCTGCCAACTTTTCTTTTGAAAACTATTTTTTTCTTCTCCTTTCAAAACGGCTTTTGAAAAGTCCTTAATACAAACACAGGATCAACTTTTGAAACGAAAAAACACAGGATCACTAGTACAGAAGATCGGACAGATCTGGTAAATTAAGTCTATATTGATCAGTTTCACTCATGTGATACTGTATTTAGAGTAAAAAGCATTACAATAAAAACTGTTTGTACAGGATATCATTTCCCTTTCTTTCTTCCTCCGAAAACAACTGGAATAACTGTGCTAGGGCCACATATAAACACAATGTAATAAACAATTCCACTTGTAGCTAAATGTTCGAGAAATATATCTGACTGGCCTTTGGCGCTGAAGATGACAGAGACTAGTCGCTAATCATCGCACCGAAATCCTGTCCAGTGAAGGCCAGAAATGTGGGTCCACCAGAGTTGAATGACTCAGGCTGGAACCTGGAAGAAGGATGTTGAGGTGAACATGGCCACTCCAAAAGTTCTTGTGAAGACAAGAACTTTTGAAACGCAAACTCTATTCCAAGGCTCACTGTGTCATCAACATCGCGCAAAACTGCTTAGCGAGATTAAGAAGGTTTCACCTGCATCTGCGTCTTCGCCTGCATTACACACAGGTGTCAGGTTGTACCTCTGATGCTTGCTGTCACGATAAAAGTTAGAGCATTTGGCATTTTACCTTTGCTCCCTTCGGTTTTTGAGCTTTCCAACAAGGGAAAAGGCCACGGCAACCAGGCCTTCCAGGCTCAGAGCAACTGTGAATTAGGCATGGGAAGCATGGGTAAACACGGTATAAACAAGGAACAAGAATGACCAGTTTCAAAATGTAAAGAAGGCTGGATGAGGGCATGTAACCAAATCATACAGGGATAGGGCTTACACGCTCTCTTTGTCGCAATCAGCCATGTCATCCTTTCTGTGCAACTTGCTTGGTGAAATGGCAAACCCATTTTCACTTCTACCACTTTGGTGCTTCTGAGAACCATAACTGTCAACTATCTTCAGAGCTTCTATCTCATGCGCAAGGTCCTCATTTGCATGGCTTGAGGGCACAACTAGGGACATTGACGACTTCCTCTGGTATTGGCTGTCAACAGCCTGAGACAGAACCTGATGTCTGTGGTTTGTTTGATTCATCAAAACTGGTGTGTGCTTTTCAGAAACCTGGAGCCAAGCACTCTCCAACCGCTGCTCACCATTTATTGATTCCTTTGATGCTTGGGTTGGAACTTCCAGTCCTCCAGCCTTATGTACTCCTGAATTTAAAGAAGTAACTGAAAACAAATGCATCCTTTCATCAGCACATGGAGTATTTTTGTACTTCTCCAGTTCTTTCTTTGCTTCATCTGGATGATCAAAACTTCTCCTTGAGGAGTTCACAGTCCCCTTTAATCGGTCACTATTTGACAAGCAACTCAAGACATCAGATTCAACTCGTCTGACTTTAGTGCCAGCCTCTAATGTCAGTTCTCTGTCGATCAGTTCAGCTAGTGGACCCATTTTGACTTCCACGTTGCATTTCAGTACTGTCTCAATTGAATTTGTGATGCTGCTCAAAAATCTTTGAGCTCGAGACTTTATGCCACAGTCCTCAAATGCTACGAAAGCAATTGCATGGCCTGCAAAAATGGAAATGACACCTCAGTAACATAGAATAGTTGTATTTCCGTTTGAATGAATGGAAATGGGGGTGTCCTCGCTTCAAAAAAAAAAAAGTAACATACAATAGTTGGCCAATCATCACAGGAGCCCATGGAGAATCTATGCATTTACTTCATCCTCCAGAACCATCTTAAGCCATTCACTAATGCACAATATTCTACAGTTTTTATTAAAAAAATAGATCATGTCCCTTCATCTGAAGATATAAAGATACTAAAGACGCCGGAAAATACTCAAAATCTAGTTCTGATGTTGCTGTTCTTTTGACAAACTGTATCTTAACTGGTGGTGATCTGCTGATACAATTCAGCTTAAAAACACGCTGCATCATTCCTTTTTCCTTCTTTCTTGTTTCTTTTGTGAGTCTAGTTTTCTTTTCAACCATTCGCGATCCAGAACAGATCACACGTTTAGCCTGGCAGCTTCCAACCAAGCTGGAAACCATGTACAAATCAGTTGATATGAAACAAGTTGAGTCTAGAACACGTATATATAAATGCATGTACTGCTGTACAGGATAAAAAGTCATCTCTGTTTCCACTGTTAGTCTGTTACTTATGCGGCCTCACCTTTGCAGGCACTACTGTACCTGGCATACCGCATACTTCTGTGAAACATGGCCACATGTCTTAGGATGAAATTCTTAAATATCTTAAAACAGTATACAGATAAAAGAATTGACCAATGAACACTATGTATTTAGTTTTCAGTATAACAAATTATGAGTATCTACGACAGCAATGGAAAAATGGTAAGTAACCCACACAAAATGTTCCATGTCGAACGCAAGAGAAAAATGAGATATGTTACCTTCAAATTGCCTGATTGATACTAGCTTCCCGTGGTCGACAAGTAGCTGCTGTAGTGTCTTGGAGTGGCAATTTTCAATGCATCTTATCCAAATCTGCGCAAGGTTATCCGAGTCTTCATTAATCAGGGCCCTTTGCTTGGAACAGTTGTCATTTAGTTGATTATTATAATCGAGTGGAACTCTATCAACAGACCTACACTCTCCATAAACCAAGTTGTCATTCAGTCTCGACCTAGATGAATGTGAGGCAAGGACCTGAGGACTTGAGTGCACGCTAATTGCTTTGTGGTCAATTGTTTTCTTTGAAATCCCAAAGGCAGATAACGAATGAGAAACCGTCCTGCTTGAAGATGACCCCCTTGCTGCTTCAGACATAGCATCACTGACTGCCTTAGGGTGTTCGCACATACTGCTTTTTGATTGGTTCATATCTGAGCTATGACCACATCCAAGTTGTAGTAGAGCTGCGGTGAACCATGTGGGACGCTCACTTGAAACCCTTATCTGCTTTTCAGCATCAGAAAGAATCTTCAATGCTTGTTGTAGTCTTTCCAATTCTGCATCCGTTACTACAGAACACAGATAAAATTGTTAGAAGATAGATCAGCAGGTTGTTGATTGGATGAACTACATCTTCTGCATAAATATGGCACAATAAGTCAACAGCACAGTAAAGGTGAACTTATGCAAACAGAGGTCTACAAAAGAAGTAGCAAGTTACAACCACAACACAAACAATTTATGGTCAAGATATTCCGTTTCGCGATATAAGATCATGCCTTTAAATGTACTGACAAAATGAGTGTTTCCAGTTCAGCATAAAGCAATCCATCTTGTAAGAGAAAGCTAGTTGTTAAGGCCCTGTTTGTTTCAGCTTTTGCCTTTGGCTTTGTATTTGGAGGTGCTTTTGCTGGCTTATGTAGAATGCTGTTTTGAGAGGTATTAAATCTATTATACATTTTATTAATTCAAAAGAAAATACACAAATACAGCTTTTCCAGCACCCCATAGAAGCCAGCCTGTGAAAGTCAAGAGCCCAAACAAACAGGCATAGAGTTGCTCTTACTGTAATTGCTACCCATAAGAACATCTCAGTATCTCACCAGCAGTGGATTTGGTTAATGGTGAATCTAAAAATGAGATTTAATATGTTTCTTCTAGAAATATCACCCTATTATTTGCAGACATTGTCAATCAACAGCCATATAATAGCATGCGCTAGCTTATTCCATTGAAATATTTTTGGTTTTATGGTGTTAAAATTAAATTGAAGCAATCCCAAAGGATAATCAATAATTTTGCTAGCCTCAGAGTCATAACTCATGATCAATGACCACATGAGAACACTAATTATGCAGTTATCTGTTTATATTGATGAATTGAAGCAGCAGTAAAAATGGTATGTTTATTGGTACAAATAAATTCCACAAAAAATCACCTTAGTAGGACTGCCCTACTGCAGTAGACTTTATAATACAAAGAAAAGCATGGAAGCATTTATGTAATAGTTATGATAAAAGAAATAAAAAGATGGGGCGAACAGAAAGAATGAACGGATTGAAATCATATACAAACATAAGGTTGAAAGTACTCACAACTTCGACCACCAACCACTGAGCCATTACAACAACTAGAATCAGCCAATTTGTAGGTGCCAGCAATGATATCCATGATAATCCCAGCTAATTGAGACATTAATGCCATTGGATCAATGCCAGAATCCATCAACTCTCTGGACCTTTTGACTGTCTCAGCGCTGTCAGATGACATAGCTATCTCCAAAAGATCAAGCAATTTCTCTTCTGAGACAACCCCAACCTTTAAAATGCAAATTGCGATTAGAGCTAATATTCAATTGAATAACATATATCACACATTATTCAGTACAACATAAGAAAAAGGAAATTATTATTTTTAGTTATTTACTCATTGTAGTCATGTAAAATTGAATAGAATTTCATTTTCCTAAACAGAACATTTGACATCTTGTCCCAATTCTATAGGGCACGATTTAGAAAGAGAGCTCATATTTTCAATATAAGTCAAGGTGGCATGGTCCAGAAATATGGTCAAATGCCAGATCACAAATGTGCCATTTAGAGTTTGCACGTCTGTCGTGAGAAAAAAGAACAAAATATGAAGCCAGCTATTTAGGAGACATTGACTTTGTTGGCTAACTTTTGGTTCATGAGTACAGTTGGGATTTACACACTTTTCTTGGCCTTTGTCCTTAGACCTCAGTTGTTATCACTAGAACAATTTACGTATCAGTATGCTTTGTTTCTGAAAAATAGAGCGGGTCAAACCTGTCTCTAAAAAACAATGTGTATCAGGACCTTCGAAAAAAACTAATGAAAAGTATGTTGAACTTAATCTACTGCTGCTCCCTGCTCCCCTGTACAGAGCAGGCGCAAGTCAACCGGTTGGTGACTGCCCTGTCTTGTATCTGTAGTGGGCTAGTGCCCATGTGTAGTAGGTGGAAGTACCTAGTAGTAGATAGCACAGTGCCAAGCATGGCAGCAAGTGTACTAGTGTACTTCGTAGTAGGGAGTAGTAGGTAGTTGGTAGCTAGGACTTGTGTATAAAAGCTCCATAGCAATGAAATCCAAGGCAGTTCAGCCAAAGTCACATTCCAGCGAGTGTGTATGCTGTGCTCATCCTCCTCCTACTTCTGGCCAAGGACGTTAGAGTTGAGTAGTGATCACAGTGGTGCCCGGGTTGTTTAGGGTGTGACCACAGAAACTTATCCGGGTTGTTTTTAGGGCTGTCCAGGTTGTTTCTAGGGGTCGCCGGGTTGTTAGTCGGTGGCGTGAGGGGCTAACAATTGGTATCAGAGCTTTGGTTCGCGAGGCCTAGATGGTGGACACGGGCGCGCCGGATCCTGAGGCTGCCGCAAGGGTGGCGGCGGCGGCTGCTGCCGCTGCTGCTAGCGGAGCCAGCACGTCGACCACCTACGTGGTCAAGCAGACGGTGCGGGACGTCGGCGGCGCGCAGTTCCCCATGCTCACGCGTACCAACTACGCCGAGTGGTCGACTATCATGAAGATCATGTTCAAGGGCCGAGGCCTGTAGGCGGCGGTCACCACCGGGACGGCGGACGAGCAGGAGGATCTCATGGCCATGGAGGCCATCCTCAAGGCTGTCCCGCCAGAGCTGGTGACGCCGCTGGGCTCGGCGAACGACGCCACGGCGCAGAAGGCTTGGGAGAAGCTGAAGACGATGCGGCTCGGCGACGAGCGCATCCGCGAGGCTCGAGCGCAGCAGCTGCGCCGGGAGTACAAGGCCATCGCGTTCCATGACGGCGAGTCCGTGGAGGACTTCGCTCTCCGTATCTAGGGGATGGTGAGCCAGCTGGCGGTGCTGGGTGACACCATTGAGGAGAAGGAGGTCGTCACCAAGTACCTGCGCATCGTGCCGGAGAGGTACGAGCAGGTGGCAATCTCGATCGAGACCATGTTTGACCTGAAGACACTCTCGGTCGAGGAGGTGACGGGTCGGCTGAAGGTGGTCGAGGACCGCGCTAGCAGGAGAGCTGAGCGCGTGGCTGCCAACGGCAAGGTGCTCCTCACGCACGAGGAGTGGGTCGCGCGCATGAAGCCGCAGACCGGGGAGGGATCCTCCGGTCAGGGCGGCGGCGGCGGAAAGGGCCGCGGCAAGGCGCCGAAGAAGAAGAAGGGCGCCAAGCCGTCGGTGGGCAGGGACCAGTGCCGGCGGTGCGGCAAGACCGGGCATTGGGCAAGGGAGTGCCCAGTCCCTAGGAAGCCGAAGGAGGAGGCGCACCTGGCGGAGGCGGACGACGGCGAGCCGACGCTCCTGATGGCGACGTTCTGTGCACTGCACGACGTCGAGTCAGAAGCAGAGGAGGCGGTGGTTGCGGAAGAGGAGCCGAAGCAGAGCATCAACCTCGACGAGCCGCGCGCACAGGTCCATCTTGGATCTGTGGGCGGCGCAGCGGAGAAGAGGTGGTACCTGGACTCCGGCGCCAGCAACCATATGACCGGCTCCAAGGCTGCCTTCTCCGAGCTCGACGACGGCATCACCGGTTCGGTGAAGTTCGGCGATGGCTCAAGGGTGGAGATCCGCGGCCGGGGCACCGTCGTCTTCTGGTGCCTGAACGGCGAGCACCGCGCGCTGAAGGATGTGTATTACATCCCGCGTCTGCGCTCGAGCATCGTCAGCCTGGGGCAGCTCGACGAACACGGGTGCAAGGTGGAGATTGAGGACGGCGTCCTCTCCATCCACGACCAGGAGCGCCGCCCACTCGCCAAGGTGAGGCGCTCGGTGAATCGCCTGTACCTGCTGGATCTGAAGATCGAGCAGCCGGTCTGCCTAGCGGCACAGCGCACGGAGGAGCCGTGGCTGTGGCATGCCCGCTTCGGGCACCTCGGCTTCGACGCGCTTGGGAGGCTTGGGAAGATGGTGCGCGGGCTCCCGCGCATCAAGCACGCCGGCGAGCTGTGCGACAGCTGCCTGGCAGGGAAGCAGAGGCGGCTGCCGTTCCCCAAGACGACGAAGTACAGGGCGGCGGACGTCCTCGAGCTCGTGCACGGCGACCTATGCGGGCCAATCACGCCGGCCACGCACGGCGGGCGGCGCTACTTCTTACTGCTGGTAGATGACTGCAGTCGGTATATGTGGCTGCGGCTCATCGCCAGCAAGGCTGAGGCGGCGGAGGCGATCAGGTGGGTCCAAGCGCGAGCGGAGGCGGAGTCCGGGAAGAAGCCGCGCGTCCTAAGGACGGATCGCGGCGGCGAGTTCACATAGGTGGAATTCGCCGAGTACTGCGCGGAGCAAGGGGTGGTGCGCCACCTCACCGCGCCCTACTCACCGCAGCAGAATGGCGTGGTGGAGCGGCGGAACCAGACCATCGTCGGCATGGCAAGGAGCATGATGAAGGCCAAGAAGATGCCGCCAGAGTTCTGGGGTGAGGCGGTGAACACGGCGGTGTTCATCCTCAACCGCGCGCCCACGAAGGCCCTGAAGGGGATGACACCGTTCGAAGCGTGGTACGGGAGGAAGCCGGACGTCTCTTTCCTCCGAACGTTTGGCTGCATGAAAGGACCTTGATGTCGCCTAGAGGGGGGGGGTGAATAGGCGTTTCTTTGAATTTTCTGCAAATTACAAAAAAACTAAAAACCAGCTGTCAGCACTGGAACCGGTCAGACCGGTTCCACTCACAGACAGGGAACAAATATGAAGAACAGCCCCCTAACAATTCTAGCACAAAACACTTTGGACTACAAGCTTCACCAGGTGTTTCCAAGTATATTTATGAAGCTACTGCACACAGCACAAGTATACCAAAGTAGAGATATGCGGAATTACGAGTAAATGCTAGAATTGACAAATGTAAGTAAATGGAGACAAACACAAGGATTTGTTTACCGAAGTTCAGATTCACCACATGCACTAAGCAGCCACCAAGGCAAGGTGAATCCTAGTCTCCGTTGAGGTGCTCACGAAGAGCCGGGTTGTCACACCTAACCCTTTTCTCACCCAATCGACCACCAAGGGGATTGAGTATACTTACTGATTTCCTCACTAGGAGGATGGGTGATACAAACTTCCGTGGCACAACCACACAAGGAATGTGTGCTCAACGGCGACGCCTAGCCGTCTAGGAGCAAAACTCCAAGAGTAACAAATGCTTCACAAGTTGCTGGACGCCACCAAAAGTGCTCAAGATCAGATTGCTCACAATTAGCTCACACACAAAATTCTCTCTCAACCCAACTCAAGAATCTCACAAGGATTGCTCAAATCTCACAAAAAGAGGTTGGGGAGAGCTCAGCTGGCCTCAAGAAGGTCTAAGAAATGCACAGAACCAGCAGCCCCTCAAAGAGGAGCTTTTGGGTATAAATACCCAACCCTTTCAAAACTAGCCGTTATACTGTCAGACAAAACCGGTCAGACCGGTTTGCCAAACCGGTCAGACCGGTTTTCAAACTGAACTAGCCGTTAGACGCTCAGAGGCCATGAACCGGTCAGACCGGTCCCAGAACCGGTCAGACCGGTTCTTGCCTGAAAACCCCACTAAGTTAGAATTCTAATGGTTAGACTCTCATGGGTTTGACTTTGAACACTTTCAGTGAATGTCTATCAACCAATGTTGCATCCCTCTTGATAGTACGGCATACCTAAACTCAAGACATATAAATAAACATATTTCAATCACTTGAGCTTACATTTTGATAATCATGCCAATACTTGAATATTCTTCACTTGAGGGCTTTCAACATTGTTCATCATCTTGAGCAGATCAACCTTGAGCTAGTGACTTAGGATTTTCCATAGCTTATGTTTGAATTCACTTTAATCCTTGGGTCACTCTCTTTATCAATCATAACATATATATGCATTGCATTGCTTCTCTTGATGAGACTAGGATATGATACTTCGAACACACCCTGGACACTAGATACTTCACCTTAGCAATTTGCACCTTAGCTTGCTTAGACCCTCGCTCTAGTCATCTCGATTTGTTTCTTCACCACTTACCCTTGCATCATCAAGTTAGCTTTGCTTTGCCATTGAATAAGTTCCATTTGAAAGATTCTTGAAATGCTTGTTCTTGATCAATAAAAAATATCCCATGATTTGCAAGCTTCAAATTGTAGACCAATATGTAGCACATATGCTCATGTCATTTTATCTTACATACATGAAGTCTTGCAATATCCAATTCCTTTGTCAAATAAGTCTTCTTTATATTCTTGGAGACTCAATAGCATATCCCCAAGTCATTGCTTCATCATTGCTTGTTTTGTCTTGACACCTGGGTCACCTGGGTTGGACCTGGCTGAGCCGGGTCAGCCTTTCTGTTCTGAATTTAATTCCACCTGGCTGACCTGGGTGCCACCTGGCTGAGCCGGATAATATTTATCTAGAGACAGTGAACCCAACCTGGGTGAGCCAGGTTAGGGTCGGCTGAGCCGGGTTCGCTTCACTTCAACTTTTGCAATGAATATTATTTCTTCACACACTTGCTTGCTTGCATCAATGAATAACCATATGTTTTGATTAGCACATTAATACAATGAATCATAAGAATAATCCCCTGCTCATCATCTCAAGCAAACAAGTTAGATCTTTAATCGATTTGTCATCAAATTCACCAAAACCCACATGGGGGCCTAGATGCACTTTCACTGCATCGGTCACGTGAAGAAGACGAAGCCGTACATCGGCAAGTTGGAGGACAGGAGCACGCCCATAGTGCTCCTGGGCTACGAGGAAGGTAGCAAGGCGTACAGGATGTTTGATCCTTGTGCAGGCAGGGTTGTGGTGTCCCGTGATGTCGTGTTCGACGAAATGGCAGCCTGGGATTGGGAGGATCCAGACACGGGGGAAGCCAGAGGCGTCGAGGGCACGTTCACCATCGAGCACATGGTGATCCACGGCGGTAGGAACACCGGAGCGGAGGCGGAATCAGGACCGGACGCACCAGCCCCGAGTGCTGAGGCGGCACAGAGCGAGCCGCCAAATCCTGGCGCCGAGAGCGTGGGCGCGTGGTCTCCAGCAGGGGAGAACACGTTGCCGCAAGCTTCGCCGGCGCCAGCAGCGCCAGGGACACCGGCGGCGGCATCCGTCGAGTTCACATCTCCGCCAAGCAACTTTGCCGAGTACTTGGACGCTTTCCACGACGGGGAAGAGGTGTGATTCCGCACCTTGGACAACATCGTTAGGGATACGGCGGCGCCAGGACTGGCAAGCCGAGAACCCGGCGGCGTGGAGCTGCATCTGACGAGTGCAGAGGAGCCGCCCACCTTAGCGGAGGCGGAGCGGGAGGCAAGCTGGAGGAAGGCGATGATGGAGGAGATGAAGTCCATCGAGGAGAACGAGACTTGGGAGCTCGTGTATCCACCTCCGGGTTGTCGGCCTATCGGGTTGAAGTGGGTCTTCAAGGTAAAGCGGGACGAGCGCGGCAACGTCGTCAAGCACAAGGCCCGCCTTGTCGCCCGTGGCTTCGTCCAGCGCGAGGGGATCGACTTCGAGGAGGTGTTCGCGCCGGTGGCGCGAATGAAATCCGTTCGCCTGCTGCTGACACTGGTGGCGGCAAAGGATTGGAACGTCTACCACCTCGACGTCAAGTCCGCGTTCCTCAACGGCGAGCTGGCGGAGACGGTCTTCGTCAAGCAGGCTCCGGGCTTCGTCAACCCGGGAGCAGAGCACAAGGTGCTGCGGCTGCGGAAGGCCCTGTACGGGCTGCGGCAGGCACCGAGGGCGTGGAACGCCAAGCTCGACGCCACGCTCCAGGAGCTCGGGTTCGTGCGCTGTGAAACAGAGCACGCGCTCTACGTGCGGCGGCGGGGAAGATTCGAGCTGATCGTCGGCGTGTATGTCGACGACTTGATCGTGACGGGGACACGCGCGGCGGACATCGAAGGGTTCAAGCGGGAGATAGCGAATCGCTTACGCATGAGCGATCTGGGACAGCTCTCCTACTACCTCGGCATCGAGGTGAAGCAGGGGAGCGGCGTCATCAAGCTGGGCCAGCGGGCCTACGCGGAGAAGCTGGTGGAGCGCGCGGGCATGGCCGGCTGCAAGCCATGCGCCACGCCGATGGAGGAGCGGCTGAAGCTCACACGGAACAGCACGGCGGCGAAGGTCGACGCCACGCTGTACCGGAGCATCGTCGGCGGGTTGCGCTACCTCACTCACACCCGGCCGGACATCGCGTTCGCGGTCGGGTACGTGAGCCGGTTCATGGAGGATCCGCGGGAGGACCACTGGACGGCGGTGAAGAGGCTGATGCGCTACATCAAGGGCACGGCGGAACAGGGGATCGTCTTCCCCAAGTCCGGCGGCAAGGAGGCGCTGCAGCTCACGATTTTCAGTGATGCAGACATGGCGGGCGACATAGATGGGAGGCGGAGCACCTCGGGCGTGCTTGTCTTCCTCGGATCGGCCCCAGTTTCATGGCAATCGCTGAAGCAGAAGGTGGTGGCGCTGTCAACGTGCGAGGCCGAGTACATTGCAGCGGCCACAGGGGCGTGCCAGGCAGTGTGGCTGCGCCGGCTGTTGGAGGAGATCACTAGGGAAGAAGCTCCTCCTCCAGCGATGATGGTGGACAATCAACCCGCCTTCGCACTTGCGAAGAATCCAGTCCTTCACGACCGGAGCAAGCACATCGACATCAAGTTTCACTTCCTCCGGAGTTGTGTCAATGAAGGGTAGATTGTCATTGAGTTCGTCGAGACCGGCCGACAGCTCGCTGACATCCTCACCAAGTCTCTCGGGCGGCTTCAGTTCACAGAACTGAAGAAGAAGATAGGCATGGTGGACTCTTGAGGACTTAGATCAACAGCAGATTAGGGGAAGAATTGTTGAACTTAATCTACTGCTGCTCTCTGCTCCCCTGTACAGAGCAGGCGCAAGTCAACCGGTTGGTGACTGCCCTGTCTTGTATCTGTAGTGGGCTAGTGCCCATGTGTAGTAGATGGAAGTACCTAGTAGTAGATAGCACAGTGCCAAGCATGGCAGCAAGTGTACTAGTGTACTTCATAGTAGGTAGGAGTAGGTAGTTGGTAGCTAGGACTTGTGTATAAAAGCTCCATAGCAATGAAATCCTAGTGTGTGTGCTGTGCTCATCCTCCTCCTACTTCTGGCCAAGGACGTTAGAGTTGAGTAGTGATCACAGTGGTGCCCGGGTTGTTTAGGGTGTGACCACAGAAGCTTATCCGGGTTGTTTTTACGGCTGTCCGGGTTGTTTCTAGGGGTCGCCGGGTTGTTAGTCGGTGGCGTGAGGGGCTAACAAAGTACAAACTTAGTGTATAAAAGGAGTCATAAATAACCCTATGATCATAAGTAGTTAAATAATGAACCATTCAGGAAAAAATAATCTGCCACTCTGACTATGATATCAAATTGAAGAAAAAAATTGAAGCAAAATTGCCATACAGATCAAAGAACCTAGAAATTAGGAAGCAGCCTTTTCACATAATGCAAAGCAAATTTATTCATGAAAAGAAGTTGATCATAGAAACAAGATTACCAGATCATTGACAAGTGAAGGTGTTATCTTTCTCCCCAGCAAGCTAAGCTGATCTAGCATTGTCTCTGCGTCTCTTAGTGAACCATCTGAATTCAAAGCTATTAAATCTAAAGCTGCTAATTCAACATCAAGATTTTCCTTGATACAAATTTTCCTCAATCGGCACACAGTATCAACATCTTTGATCCTGGAGAACACATACTTTTGGCAACGTGATATTACGGCTCGAGGCAGGTTGTCAGGGTCAATTGTTATGAATATAAATACAACGCGAGATGATGGTTTATCAAGAAACTTCATAAATGCTGACCAGACACCGGAAGATACCATGTGACATTCATCCACAATGAACACCTTATAACAGGATGAAGATCCAGATGGTGGTATGTTGTCCAGTAAGTGCTTAATTCTACTTACACTCTTTCTGTTACTTGCATCAACTTCAATTAGATTGGTTCCGTTTCCACTGAAAAAGTCTGTGCACTCCTTACATATCCCACAAGGTTTGGTATCTGTAGCAAGGCAACTTAGAGCTGCTGAAAATATCCTTGCAGTGGATGTTTTCCCTGTTCCACGAGGACCTTGAAAAAGATAGGCAGGAGCTACCCTTTCCATCATGATTGCATTACTAAGTGATTGTACCGCAATATTTTGACCAACAATTTCACTGAATGCCTTTGGTCTGTACTTTTGGGTCAAGCTTCTCTGGTCTGCCGCTGCCAGCTCAGCACCTTGAGCAAATAGATTGATCCTGTCCTGGCTTTTACAGCTTGACCATCTCTTCCCATCCAACCGGCTCAAAGATTCCATATCAAGCTCCCCTATATTGGTTGAGAGTTCATCGCTTGATGAATAAAATGATGAAGAACCAAAATCACAGCTAGTACCCAAAACTGGCATTCCTCGAGCAGATTTTTTTGAGTGTGCCCATTTTATCGAACCAAATGATCCCTTCTTCTTATGCAATGACTGACTCCCACATATTAGGCTGCTACCTTTTCTTCGAAGTATAGCAGATAGTGAAGGAGAATAATTACTTCCTTCAGATCCTCTATGTTTTCTCCTTTTTGATGAATAGCGAGGGAGATTAGACCTCTGACTCCCCAGCAACGCTGATTGATTTGACTCGTCACCATCTAAAGAAGTAGCAGTCCTTGCATCCCAAGAACCAAAAGTATTAGTGTTCCTTCTTCCATGCCTATAATAGGAGCTAGTAGAAACAGGTGTGCAAGAAAAGGAAGAACCCTCTCTTCTACCCATTTTTAGTAGTTTTGAGGGATTTGAAGAGCTGACACATCCACATGAAGCAAATAGCGGAGATCTAGGGTGAGAAAAGTAACCTCCTTGAAATAGCTCCTGACTCTCTGTGCAGTTCTCAGTATCCTCAGATTGCTCACCGGAGTTAACCTGACGATCTAACAAGTTCGAAACAGCTGGGTTTCTGACTGCCCCTTTTTTGGACAAAACACCATTTCTCCTTCTAGATATTCTTTTGACAGGTGTACATGATGTTGAACTCTGAACATTGTAAATGTTGTCTGGAGCATCCAGACATGCATCACCTTTGGAGTTTACCCCATTAGAAATACATGGACTGTCCAGGTTTAACTCACTAGATGGTTGCCTACCATCCTCATCTAACTTTATTCCAGCTTCACTTGACTTGTTAGAATTCTGCCTCCAATTGTAGAGATAAACCTTTCTTCGTTTCTTATCACTTTTTGGAGGTGCGCGAGGTGACTCATTGTGCTTTGGTGCTAAATTACTAGAAATCCCACCATTGTGTATAATCCTTGAAGTTGCCACCAGTGACCTCGAACTCAAAGGTGATCTCCATGTTGAGCAAGTCTCAGGATCCTGCAAGAAGCGGGCTTTCTGCAAAGCAGTAAGTTCCTTCCTCAAGTGAAGTTCACTTGGGCCAACACACCCTCCAACCATAGTCCCCATCTCCAATCTAGAATGACGACAGCTTGTCTAGCAGAGAGAAAAATAGTCATTATTAAAGGCAGCACAATCCAAGGAAAAGTGCAGTATGCTCATTACTAAGAATATCACAAAGTGGACGCATCTTGGAAACAGGATGCAAATATAAATTGTACAACATAGTAAACACTTTCAGCTTCAGAAGCAGCATGCTCAAGCTGCAACTTCGGAAACAATGATAGAACAATAGGTAAAGAAACTACAGTTCAATGCCAAGGAAACTAGATTGCAGTGTTCAAATCATACGAGAAATCATTCTACAGAATGCATAAGATTGCTTAGATTGCAGAGAGAAGACCCTCGAAGTGTGCAGATATGTGAACTCCAATCTATGTTAAATTAAGAAATTTATTGTGAATCTTTCGAAAAAAGGAACCATTGTGTCCATTAAAATATGGTAAAGGACTTCAAGTTCACTCCTCTTTATCTGATGCTAAATCGGATTGTCTTAACATTTTACGAGCATAGCAAGCACTGAAAACCAATAAAAGAGTGGCATATGTGATATGCTTGATGGGTATGGATGGTCAATCAGAAGAAACCATCAGCCGGTTACTAGCAACCATATCATTTTGGAAGGGATGGATGAGAAAGATTGAATTCGTATACATGTTTTTCCTCAATCTAGAAACAGAGAAAAAAAAACCCCAACCTGCAGCTTCCTAGAAGGAAAAGGTAGGATTGTCAGCTAAGGGCGTGAGGGAGAGAAAGGGACGGCATCAAAATGAATTTTGGGGTGGAAAGGAACCCGAAATTTCTGGGGAGAAATGGCTGATGAACCAAATGGAACGCATTTGCAGCCACTAAAACGGGGAAGAATGAAATCAACCAATTCCCAGGAGCTGGAGCACACACAGCAGCATTCCAGCACCAAGATCCAAGCAAGAACAGGAGCTGGAGCACACACAGCAGCATTCCAGCACCAAGATCCAAGCAAGAACAGGAGCAATCACGAAAGGGTTGCGGGGCAAGAACCTCACCAGCCAGCACGGAGCCCGCCAGGTGGGATCGACGAGACCTGCAGCACGCACGGGAAGGAGGGGAAACAGTTCAAACTGGTCTAGAAAGCCATCAAAGAACCCAAAAGGGGTCGAAAAAAGGAGGCGCCTTTGGAGGTGGAACCTACAACCATTGGGCAGTGAATGCCGGAGGAGATGGAGATTCGAAGCTGCACGCGGGCGGATTTAAAATTTCCCCCACCAGCCCTGCTGTCACAGGCGCTTCTTGTTCCGGGGTTCCTCTGCATCCTCTGCGATACAGTACAGTTTGTCGGCTGACACTGAATAATGCGTGTGCCCTGTAAAAAAGGCAGGGGTTTCGTGTTTCATCTTAAGGAAAAAAAAGCTTGAGGAGGAGAAATAAGAAGAACAAAAAAGCCTATAGTTGGAAAAAAAAATCCCTGAAAATGGTTTTTTTTTAAAAAAATGAATGTTTTTTTTGTCAGCCTAATTGTCAAGTTAGGTTTGATATAAGCTACATTTTTTTTTTGCGAAGCTTCATGAAATATGAGTATATGACGATGCAACAAGAAAATCCAGAATAGACTATTGTATTGTGGTTTCTGTGTTAAATTACTGTGTATTGCCTTTTTTCTTCTATGTCTTGACACTAATTAGAACCATCCGTGTTTTATCCCAGTGTAATTGGAGCATCCGTCGACAAAAGGATCACCCTAAGATGACATCAAAATTATGTTTTCGAAGGATGTAAAAATGAACTGTTCACTTCATGTGTTCTGATTTTTTTTCAAGGGATTCTCAGTATTATATATGGGCAGTGGCGGAGGCAGCAGGGGGGCTAGGGGGGCTCCAGCACCCCCTACTGCTGCAGCCTCCATTAGAATTAAAAGGAGCTATAAAGGAAAAATTAAAGGAAAAGAAGAAGAATAGATGGAGGAGATGAGGGAAAAGAGAAGAAGAAGAAATCAGCCCCCCCTACAAACAATGTCTAAATCCGCCACTGTATATGGGCAGTGGTTTTGTCCGTGAAAGCACGGGCCGAGGCCACAAAATGTTTGTTTTGGCAACTCGAGCTCAGGCATCAGAAAAGATGCTGTTTACAACGGTTGCATGTGTTGAACACGCCTTGTCCTGACAAAGTGACAAGGATAAACTTCTTTGTGCACGAAACTATAGCACACGGCTAGCTCTCTCAGGGCCTGTTTAGTTAGGTAGAATGAAAGTTGTCATTTACTGTAGCAATTATAAATTGAAGATTAGGAGGAATAAACATGATCTAATTATAAAACTAAATACACGATTGGACTGAAAATCACGAGACGAATCTATTAAGCCTAATTAATCCATCATTAGATATTGTTTACTGTAGCACGACGTTATCTAATCATGGCCAAATTAGGCTCATTAGATTCGTCTCGAAAAGTTACCGGGGGTTATGGAATGGGTTTTGTCATTAACACAAGTTTAATACTCAATGCATGAAAGATTCCCTTTGATGAATAGTTGAATGGGACATTTTGCCCTTTTTTGCTATCCATCTAAACAGGCCCTCAGTCTCTCTTTCTCCGAGCCTGATGAGAGCTGGCCAGCCGGGGGAGTGAAGAATGAACACAACGGTAATTATAGTTTCTGCCCTTGCTACTGTGCTGCTGAAGATTGAAGGCATGAAGCATGTGAACCCCGCGCGCGGCCCTGTTACTGCCGACAAGTACACGCTGATGTTCGCGCCTGCGCTCACGCCGATCGCACGGACACGATTAATGCCGACGTGCGCCCTATTATTTTTACTACAGCATTCAAAAAGACACAAACGTTTAGTTCCCGTTTGGAACGCAGGAATACAAAACAGAGGAAAGGAAAAAAAAAACGCAGGAACCAGGTGGAATGTAAAATGAAAAACTACAGGATTTCAAAACATAGGAATGGAAACTTTAGAGTGTTTGAATCACAGGAAAACTTTATAGTAGTTGCAGGGCAGCGCTAGCTTGACAAACATCACAGGAAATTTTCCTTTAGATTTCACTGGATGTTTTTTTCCTACATTTTGTGAAAGAGCAAAAGCCTTTCCTCTGGAATGGGAACTGGTTTTCCTCCGTTCCAAACAGCAAAACTAGAAAACTTTCCTAAGGAATTGATTCCTTCACTTTTCCTATGGAAATCCTACATTCCAAACACACCCTTAACATTTTTATTTTTACCCGAGAAGGACATCCATGGCCTCCTCCGTCGTCCGCAAGATTGAAAATTCTCCAATCTCCATCCACTTCCTGGTGATGGGAACAACCAAGAAAGCCCCAAAATTGTTTTCACCTTTATATTTTCGTTGTGAAAAATAAACAGAATACGCCGCAGCAGCTGCTCCCGACAGTTTCCTTTGCCTCCTTCATTTTTTGGATTGGTTTCACTCGCGCCGGGCCTCAGCATGGGAAATGATGGAGAATCCAGGCGACAAGGGCCACCACCCAGAGTCTTCTCTTCTACTACAGTACTAGTTTATATAACTATAACAATTAGTACTAACGAAGGAGAGGGTCTCTTCTGATCCTGCTGTTGGGGTGTCGGAGGGAGGACCACGCCCTAGGCGACCTCATGAGCAACACATGACATGAACTTGGACTACGGAAGTTTGGCATAATTGCGCGTATATTCTTCACAATCAAAACTAAAAATGCAGCACTTTGCAGGACTCACCCTGCTTGAGCTGGCCATTAATCTAAACACCCATTTTGATAACCACACCATGGGACTTGGTGCTGAAAGGGCCAGCTAAATCTTTCAGCACGCTCGACGTGGCAATATCTGAGCCACGCAAAAAGAGCCAGCTCTAGTTAAAGTTTTAAAATAATGTTTTTAAAAAGTAAAAATAAAAATAAAAATAAAAACAGTATCTCCTGATGACGGCCTCTCCTGGAAAAAAATTAGAGCACTACAGACACTAAACCCACTTAGCTAGTACTGTAGAAATAACAACCATCAACCATGCCTTTGTAAAAACGGGATCAACCAAGTGAGGAGAGCGCACGTCAGGCGCAAAGAGCCATTGGGACTACACAGCATTTTGAAATCACTAAATCATTACATTGCAGGACAGTAGGACACCATTGGGCCTCACCTTTTTCTGAATGATTCTTATGTGTACCTGATGAACAGCCCAGACAGGAAAATGACAGGAACCTAACTTTAAAACGACTAAATGATCACACATGGTACAGTTGGAATCTAAACCACACAATTCAGTAGACTACACAGCACAGATGCTTGAGGCCAAACACACACTACAACAGTTAGCCAGTAATCGAAACTACTGACACTAAATTTAGAAGGATCCTCAAGCATCAACGCCGACAATATCCGGACAAATGTATTCAAATCTATAGCTGCCCTAACCTGAGAAATTTTAGCTTACAACACGTCAAGGCTCCTTAGAGCATTGCCGGCCATTCAGGAGGTCTCCTAGGCTCAAGCCTTGGTCCTCTTGCTGCCTGTGCAGGAGGGGCACTTGTACTGCTTGATGTGCTCCGCTTTGGCTGGGGTGATCTTCACGCACTTGCCATGGAACCACTTCTCGCATAGGTCGCAGCAGATCCAGAAGTCGTCATAACTTTGGCCACATGCGCCACACA
Source organism: Alloteropsis semialata (assembly GCA_004135705.1). Classification (NCBI taxonomy): domain Eukaryota; kingdom Viridiplantae; phylum Streptophyta; class Magnoliopsida; order Poales; family Poaceae; genus Alloteropsis; species Alloteropsis semialata. Next base: position 84,247,147 of record CM014272.1, on the reverse strand, counting down.
GCGCTTCGTGCTCTTCCTGTGGTTCCCCATCCTCACCTTCACTCTCCTCCTCATCCTTTGGAGGTGGCATCTTCGCGGCCCTTGGGTTGGGTTCCGACTGGCGTGAGGGCTGTGTATATTAACCAAATGTTCGTTGTCAAAAGAGAGTCATGCTGTTCGTTGGCTGGTTGTAATGTAAAACGATACAATGAGACCGGAAATTTCATACCTTCGAGCCAGATTTGCTACTCTTATTGCTGTTTTTAGGAGTTTTTTCTTTGGGCTCTTTCTTGGCAATTCCTGTGACAACCTCATATACGGTGGGAAGATTATTGATCATGGTGAAGAGCCGTTTCCTGCAAGCCAATCATCAAAAGGTAACTCCACCAGCATCAAACAGCTTTAATCATGCAAAGGAAATTTTATCCCTTGTGATTTTGACCAAATTTGAATATTCTAACATTGGTTGTTTTTTGACAAAGGACTTCACATGGAACATATATAAATTAAATAATAGCTGAGAAGATGAAAAACAAACACAGTGCACATCAAATTAATCATGGAACGAATAGGACAAGTCATTGCCAAACATATCAAAACACTCCAGCATAGCATTTATGGTCATTTTAAAGGCCAGGGAAATTTGATACCAACTAAATGGTGCTAGCCAATATAATGAAACAGTGTGGGTGAAAATATATTTGAAAATAATCAGCAGCGCTTTAAGCCTCTATCGCCAGTGATAGATTCAATCCACGACAATGTAACAGCCCGTATAGTATTCGTAACAATGGATATGCAAACTGGCATGTCAATAGAGAGTTAGATCTTTAATCATGCATTCAAAACTTCAACTAAAAGTATAAATAACTTAAACAAGAGCAAAAGAGGTTTATAGCATCCAAAACTAAAGGCTGTAGATCAATGCCAGTATACAGATGCATCGTTTCATTGCATGCATTGTTCATGTCCAAAGCTATATCTCTACACAGAAGGAAAAAAAAATAAGGCCTCGAAAGTGATAGCAATGTGAGTAAGCTGAAACTACTGAAGAATGGAACACTGTGATTAAGTTCGAAGCTACAACAGCTGTCAATATCTGACATAAACTGAAATAAAGATGTACGTTCAGTTGTAAATTGATTACTCAACAACATTAGCAGATGGAACAATTGCAGCCAAATGGGGCTTATTTCCCAGTCATCAGAAAGAAGAACATCAATCTTTCTTCCCCTACACAAACTGGATAAAATAACCAAGATACCATTTATCATCTTCTCCATCCCTTCTATCTATCTAAGCATCTCTTTTCATCCTCATTTCTTAATCTTTTAGGACTCCGATACTATTACATTCACTTACCGTGTTTAGACTACCATAATTCAGTTTCAATAGGATTTTTCTTTTTTGCATATAATTATGTTAAATATGATGGAATGCTACTTACTGAAATAAGCATGTTTCACAAACTAAGAGAGGCCCACACGCCCACTGACATGAAACAAGTCAAATAACTAAAAACATAGCAAACAGAATTCTTATAATAAGAACAGATGGAATACCTGGATTCCTTATCAAAACCAAACCTAGCTCCAAAATAATATGCAACGGCCAATAACCAGGAATCACTATGCACGGCGACAAGTGATAGCCAATCTTTTTCATTCATCCCATCACGTGCAAAATTAATTCCCAGAGCTGGCTCTGGGAGTTCAGGAGGGACCTCCTCTGCAGGCAGGTTCACTTCCCAAGTCTCATTGGGAAGTCCATATAAACATAGGTTCTCCTTCTCTGCGCAAAAGAAGAAGATATTTCTCAAATTAGGTGCTCATGGTTGTTTCAAGCTCTAAACCACGCTTAAACAAGAAACCAAATCAAGAGCCTTAAAAGCAGGAACTTTGTAACCACAAAAAAGGAACACTATAACCCAAAAAGAAGAGGCAGACTATAAGGAAGACTGGATCATCCATTTGAAATTGAGCATTCCATGAAACAGGAAGTGAGAACTTCAAAACACAGATTATGTGACCAAATTCAAATGCATGAAAGAAAACTCTGAGTGTGGAGACTGGAGAAGTTCCACAAGAAGACTAGAGAAATTGTTTGCCTCTCACCCACAATTTTAGACCAGCAGCACTGAGCAACTCATCTTGCATTTCCATTTGCCAACCACCAAACATTATAGTAAGGGCACCCAGATATCATTTTGATATTCCCATAAAAACATGCATTTGATAATTGTGACATATACAATGCTGTAATGTACTGATGCATCTGTGGAAAGCAAAATCATGTGGCTAACAAACATAGGAGTAAACTTTATGTGGCTATCCACAATTACTATAAGTGGGTTTGCTTTTGTTTGCCAACTAATATCACCAGGGACTTACCTTACAGGTAAGTATGGACTATGGACAAAGTGAGAGATAAGGTGCTAAAATCTGGGGAAAGATGGGGGGACAGAGTGTTTGCATCACATCATGTAGGTGCCAGAAAGGCAGAAAATGCTATCCTGACACTCCCATCTGACATCACTCACTCAGACACAAAATCCCGAAAATACCCCTCGTACAGTCGCAGAAACAGTCGTTGTATGGGAGCATAACAGTAAATGGACAGGAGCACGACTTTTGGAGATGACTGGCCGGCCGGGCGGTCGACCAGCTCAGAAGATAAGGATTCGCCCCGTCCGCCTTTCCGCTTTCCCTCCCCCACAGATGAACGGCACGAGGATTAACTAGTACGTCGCAAAACCGGAAGCAAAGCTCAGCGGTTCGTCGCTCGCAAGGACGGAGCAGGGATTCAATTCACCGGTCGGTAGCCTCCCAGGGCACACCGGAACCAATGACTGCGCGGAGGAACTCCAGAAATTAACGGGGAAAACCTCGAAAATCAGCTCAACAAACCCCCAATATCAGCTCTCAGAGGGAGCTACCAGAGATTGAAAGCAAACGTGCTCCAAATCCGCCCAGTAAAATCTGAATCCGCACCCCAAACCCTAGGAATCCCAAACGAATCGGGGGAGCAGAGCAGAGCAGGCAGAGAGCTCACCTGGGTCGCACATCACGTAGAACTTCTCGACATCTGCAGAGGGGCCAGCGAGAAACCAGTGAGAACTCGGAGACCCAGACGGAGCGGGAGGGATAGATGCGAGGGGAGCTGGGTTACCGGTGGTGAGCGCCCTGATCAGGCCGGCCCGGCGCGCGCGGAAATCCCTGAAAACGTCCTCCGGCGAGCGGGGGGCCGGCGGGGGGCCCATGAATCCGCCTCCTCCGTCCATTGGCCCCCGGGAGCTCGCTGGGGAAGGGTAGGGTTTTGGGAGAGGAGAGGGGGAGCTGGGGATTGCGAGGACGACGACGAGTCGATTGGAATTTGGAAGCGACGGCGCCGATGCCAAGGGAAGAAGACTTCGGAGAAAGAGATAGGGCCTCCTCCCGTTCTCACGCGCACTCGCGGGACTCCCTAGTTTGTGAGCCCACTAACGGCCCATTTCGCTCAGTATTATATTGCGGCCCATGAAAATGTACACTTAGGTGCCGCAGGCCCATGAAAACAAATGTTAGCGTTCTAGGAACATTTCGTTAGAAAAACATATATGTTGTTTAGAAGATCCATTTTATTAGGATGAGGCTGTCCAAAGTGCACATAAATTGCAAGGTATTTTTTTGGATATTTAAATTTCTTCACTATGGCCCAAATGTAAGAAAAATCCCTATGATATACTGTTAGTCTAACAAGAAGAAATAAAGCTCAAAAGATCCTATCCAGTGATTGAAACTGTTCTAGAGTGGCCAAAAAATATAGTAAATTCATACAAGTAGAAAATTCTTCTAGAGTGGCCAAAAAATATAGTAAATGTAACATCCCGGATTTTTCCGGAATGTTCTTTGACTGCAAAAATGTGGGTTTCAAAATTTTTCGTGCATTGTTGTGAAATCACCTAGATTGTCTTCTTGTGAACCTCCCTAAATTCCAAGGAAATTAAAATCAACCGTTAATTTATGCTTAGGGAATTGAATGCTAGAGTGATTTGGTTCTTTTTGGTTTTATGTGATTGCTTGAGTGGAATTCATATTTGAAATCAGCCAATTCAAATATGAATTCAAACTTTAACTTACTAACTATCCTGTCTTGGGCCCTAACTCCTTAACCAAGCCTGCTAACTATCTAACCGGCCGGCCTGCTTGCTAACCCGTCGGCCCATCAAACCCCGCCGGCCCAACTTCCCAGCCCGGCCCAGCCTGCCCTGTTTCTCTTCCCTGCTTGCCAGACGGGCGCCGCACACGCGACTGGACAGACGGGCGCCGCACCCCGCACGCAAGCCTCGCGCGCGCATGCCCGGCCCAATAGCATTCTTTGGAGCCCAGCCCGAGCGCCAGCCTGCTGGCCCAGCTACCAAGCTGCAGCTTGCATCGCCCGAAGACAGAATCCCTGAAGCCGCCGACGCCCTGTTCTTCGTCTCTCGCAAGCCTCGCGAGCGCCGTGCGCTCGTCCGCTGCAGCGCCTCACCCCGCGCCGAGCCCTGGATGCGCGCCGCGTGTCCCGCAGCACGGAAGCCGAGGATCACCGCCGTCCTTGGGGCCAGCCCCCTTCGCGAAACCCTAGAGCCGCGCCTCCCTATAAGTTCCCCAGGCCGCCGCGGCTCCCTGCCCCAAGCCGCCTCCCCTGGAGGATTCCCCTGGCCGCCGCCGCCCAACACCGGAAGAAGGGAAGAGAGCGAGGAAGGAGTGGAGGAGCTGGAGGAGCGATGCCGAGGAGGAGAGTCAGAGGTCGCGCCGTCCCTCGCCATCCACCGCTGCGACCACAAGCCGGGCGCGAGCACGACGACGACCGCGAGCTGCTGCCGTTCTGCTGCCGCCGCGCAAGCCAAGGTGCTGGTGGACCTGGAGCCGAAGAAGAGTGGAACGCGCCGCCGAGCACCACGCCGACCTCGTCCTGCTTCACCTCGCCACCGCGCCAAGCCCCTCACGCCGAGTCGCTGGTAAGCAGACCGTGACCACCCCTTGCCGTTCTAATTCCCATGCTGTCTGACCGTGAGAGCCCTCGCGCCGATGAATCCACCATGCCCGGCCTTCGTGCCGCAGTGCTTCTGTGCAGGTGATGTTGTTCCCATGACCAGGCTGTGCTCCAAGAGACCTAGCCATGGCTGCCTTGGACCTCGCCCCTAAGGTGTTCGACGATATGCCTGAACCTGTCCCTGTGTTGTTGTCCAGCTGCCGTTGCCGTCGCACTCGCTGTTGAGCCCTCCGTCCTGCGAGCTGGCCAACCCGTACAGCTGCACCAACGCCCCAACATCCCCCTGCACCAAGTCCCATGCCATCAGGCCGAAGGTGAGCATCACCATGGACATCCCCTCGCTGCCTCCCCCTTTTTGCTGTTCCGGCCATGGGAAGCCCCATGGGCCGATGAGCCTCCATGTATGCCCAGCCTTCGTGCTGCTGAGTTCTTGTGCAGGTGCTTCGCAGCCAAACCCCAGAGCTCTGCCTTACCCATGCCATGCCCAAACCACCAAACCATGGTTTCCTTCTACCTTGCCTGCAACCTGTTCGATGAAATGCCTAGTTCGCCTGGCTGCTGTTTCGTTGCTGTTCTGTGATCGGCCTTCGAGTCGGAGTTTTCTTGCAGGTGCCACAACCGTCGAGGTTACCTTGCCATACCCTCGCTGCCTAACCATAGCTCCTTTCGATCCCGCCCCACAGGTGCTCGATGAAATGCCCAAACCATCTGTGCACGTCCTGGCTTTTCCGTTTCGCTGTTGACCATCATCTCTTGTGAGTCGATCGTGAGTCATGAACCTTGCCGTTGAATCCTTGCTGTCCCTGACCATCCCCATGACGTTACCTTGCCAACCATGTCGCGGCCATGGAATGCCATGAAACCGCGTTCTAGCCGATGCCATATCATCCCATCCCGGTGATGTTGCGGCCGTGGGCAACCACGTGCCCGCACGCGTTTGCCCAACCAAAGCTTAGTTACGACTTCGTGTCGTACAGCCCGTAAACCCGTCAAGTCGAGCCATGCCGAGCCGTTGCCCGACCCTCGCGTCCTTGTCGCGGCCATGGACGACCAAGAGCCCGCGCGTGTTCGCGTTAAGCCGAACCAGCCCAAGTTACGACCCCGTCTGAAGCTTTGCCCTGCCCGTTCCTAAGCCGTCCTGTCGTCGTCCCTTGCCGAATGTGATGCGGTCATGATGAACAATGAGTTCGCGTGATAACTCGGCTCCTTGCCCTTCAACCCAAAAGCCATGGATGACCTTGCTTCGCACCCTGATATACTAACGTTTTCCCTGTAACGCGGCCGTGGTGAACTACGTGCCCGCGTGTCGTAAACCTAAGTGGTACCCTTGCCGTTTAAGCCCGAGCCGTGAACAACTTCGTTCGTTGCCTTGCTGGCTGACCCGTATACCCTTAAACCTTGTTGGCCCGGTATCGCCCGCTAACAGTCTGTCTCGGCCCACTAACTGCTTCTCAACCACTAACACTGCGGGGCCCACATGATGACATGTGAACCCCACTGACCGGATCGGCCTGTCCACCTGACCAATGGGACCCGTACATTGATATGTGGGACCCGCTAACTTAAGCCGCTAACCAGGTTTAACCTCCTTCTGACCCCGTTGACCAAGTCGACATTCGCCGTTAACTTGGGCAACACTGATGTCAACAGGGCCCAATGTTGGTGTCAGATATTAACCCTACGTGTTGATATCGTAATGATGTTAGCACGGCTAACCCGGGCCTGGCATGTGACGCATTTCGGTGTTGCCGCATGTCAGTTGTTTTCTTTTCCTTTTGCGAAAATCTAGAAAGGGTTTATTAAAGAAAAATAGTATAAAATCAACCGTAGCTTAGAATAATTTGAAACCAATTTAGGTTTTCCTTCTAAAATCATGAACTACCCGTTAGTGTGAGGTTTGGTGTGATTTGGTTCTTATTGCTTCTTATTTGGAGTTTATTCGCATTAGATGCCGTTGTTTATTTATGCAAACGTGTGCTAGGATCTGAGGAAGATCTAGAAGACTTCGTGGACTTCGTCAACTTGGACTTCATCGCATGAAGACTTGTACGACTACATCAGGATGAGTTTGGATCGCAAAGTCACAGGTGTCCACGCCCATCCTACTTTGAATCCTATTAGGCATTGCTACTAGTATGCTAGTGCTTTACTTTCTCGCATGATGATGATAATGACCTATTGCATGGCCTTATTCACTTATCGTTATCCTTGATAAACCCGATACACTTTGATGCTATGAACTTGCTATGCTTGCATGTGTATGGGTGGGTGTGATAGGATTCTTGGCGTGTGTGGGGCAAAAACCCGGGAAAGGAGTAAGGGGTTTTGGGAACCTTGCGGGGGTGAGCAGATTAACTCGATCTTCGTATCGAGGGCTGGGGTGTGTACTTGGGCACATCCTACGGAGTACCTGTGGCGGGTACATGTTCTTGTGTTACTTAAGGAGTTTGGCGGCAATACCTGTGATGGGTGCGCGATGCGGACCACTGGAGGTGGATACGCTATTTGACGGTGACGCTCACCCCGGCACCAAAAACCGAGTTGGTTATACCATTCCTCAGGACTTTTCGTGCTCACCACTTACATCTACTGGGGGGTGTTCCAGCCAGCCTAGTTAAGTGCGGTACCCGGACTGTAAGGAGTTAGCGGAAGTGTGTGGGGGAAAAGGCGGAGACCTTTGTTCCCCCGAAGGAGGCTCATACCCCGGGACTTGGCCACCGCGGGGGAGGCCATCACAGTTCTCGGACACCGAGTTGCGTCTTCAGTGTATCCTAAGCCGGGAAAAGCAGGAGGGTACCGTTCACTGGCTAGGGTCTGTGCTGTGGGTTGTGTCTCAGTCGGTTGATCCCCGGCTTGCAGCCCGAGTGGTTCCAGGAGTACAAGCTCTGCAGAGTCTAATCTATATATATAGCCGCCGTCCGCGGACAAGGGACGATTCCTGGGTGACATGTTAGGGTTTATTAAAGGAAAATAGTATAAAATCAACCGTAGCTTAGAATAAATTGAAACCAATTTAGGTATTCCTTCTAAAATCATGAACTACCCGTTAGTGTGAGGTTTGGTGTTATTTGGTTCTTATTGCTTCTTATTTGGAGTTTATTCGCATTAGATGCCGTTGTTTATTTATGCAAACGTGTACTAGGATCCAAGGAAGATCCAGAAGACTTCGTGGACTTCATCAACTTAAACTTCGGCAAGTGAAGACTTGTACGACTACGTCAAGATGAGTTTGGATCGTAAAGTCACAGGTGTCCACGCCCATCCTACTTTGAATCCTATTAGGCATTGCTACTAGTATGCTAGCGCTTTACTTTCTCGCATGATGATGATAATGACCTATTGCATGGCCTTATTTACTTAACGTTATCCTTGATAAACCCAATACACTTTGATGCTATGAACTTGCTATGCTTGCATGTGTATGGGATGGATGTGATAGGATTCTTAGCCGCTCCGACCAACCTCCGCCTAGCCTGTTCCCGGCCTAACCTTGAATCACACCAGAGACCGCCCGGACTTGTGTGCAACTCGTTGCATCGGATCCGAGCTTTGCTGCCGTCTAGACAAGATGCCTTGCTACCTGACCCGTATACCTTTCAATCTTGTCGGCCCAGTATCGACCCGCTAACAGTCTATCTCGGCCCACTAACACTTCGGGCCCATCTTCTAACGAGCCAGGCCCACTAACTAACTATCTGGGCCACTAACAATACGGGGCCCACATGATAGCATGTGTACCCCACTGACTTAATCAGCCTAGCCACCTGACCGCTGGGACCCATACAATGATGCATAGGGTCCGCTAACTGTTCTCTAACTTAGCCAACTAACTTGGCCGCTAACCAGCTTGATCGCTGACCGAACCTTGAGCCGTTGACCAAATCAACCCTGGTTGTTGACTTGGTCCACCCCGACGTCGGTAGGGCCCACTACCGGTGTCCAAAACTAATCCCACGTGATGACATCATGACGATGTTAGCACGGCTAACCCGGGCCTGGCATGTGACACATTTCAGTGTGGCCACATGTCAGTTGTTTTCTTTTCCTTTTGCGAAAATCTAGAAAGGGTTTATTAAAGGAAAATAGTATAAAATCAACCGTAGCTTAGAATAAATTGAAACCAATTTAGGTATTCCTTCTAAAATCATGAACTACCCGTTAGTGTGAGGTTTGGTGTTATTTGGTTCTTATTGCTTCTTATTTGGAGTTTATTCGCATTAGATGCCGTTGTTTATTTATGCAAACGTGTACTAGGATCCAAGGAAGATCCAGAAGACTTCGTGGACTTCATCAACTTAAACTTCGGCAAGTGAAGACTTGTACGACTACGTCAAGATGAGTTTGGATCGTAAAGTCACAGGTGTCCACGCCCATCCTACTTTGAATCCTATTAGGCATTGCTACTAGTATGCTAGCGCTTTACTTTCTCGCATGATGATGATTATGACCTATTGCATGGCCTTATTTACTTAACGTTATCCTTGATAAACCCGATACACTTTGATGCTATGAACTTGCTATGCTTGCATGTGTATGGGATGGATGTGATAGGATTCTTGGCGTGTGTGGGGCAAAAACCCGGGAAAGGAGTAAGGGGTTTTGGGAACTTTGCGGGGGTGAGCAGCTTAACTCGATCTCGTATCGAGGGCTTGGGGTGCGAACTTAGGCGCATCCTGTGGTGTACCTGTGGCGGGTACGAGTTCTTGTGCTACTTGAGGAGTTTGGCGGCAATACCTGTAATGGGTGCGCGAGCGGACCACTGGAGGTGGATACGCTATTTGACGGTGACGCTCACCCCGGCACCAAAAACCGAGTTGGTTATGACTTTCCTCAGGACTTTCCGTGCTCACCACTTACATCTACTGGGGGGTGTTCCAGCCAGCCTAGTTAAGTGCGGTACCCGGACTGTAAGGAGATAGCGGAAGTGTGTGGGGGAAAAGGCGGTGACCTTTGTTCCCCCGAAGGAGGCTCATACCCCGGGACTTGGCCACCGCGGGGGAGGCCATCACAGTTCTCGGACACCGAGTTGCGTCTTCAGTGTATCCTAAGCCGGGAAAAGCAGGAGGGTACCGTTCACTGGCTAGGGTCTGTGCTGTGGGTTGTGTCTCAGTGGCGGCGTACACCGTCTCGCAGCCCGAGTGGGTCCAGGAGTACAAGCTCTGCAGAGTCTAATCTATATATATAGCCGCCGTCCGCGGACAATGGACGATTCCTGTGTGAAACTGTTATTTCCGCCATTGTTTTAGGGATTTCTACCTCCCCTCTAGAGTAGGGCCTGCCTCGGGCAGTTGAGATGTGAAGGGTGGGAGCTTTCACATCGCCTAGAGAGTGATGAGTGGAAGATATTGGTGACGGGTACCTGGTGCGCCAACGCTATTCTACACCTAGGGTGTAGAATGGATTCTACACCCAACCAACCCAACACCCATCTGTTGTCTCCACCGAACCAGCCTACCCACCAAACCGGACCGAAACCGACCCACCCTCGAGCGCGAGCGCGAGGCGGGACCGGCGCCGCGGTAGGCAGCCACGAGCGTGAGGCGGGTAGGCAGCCGCGAGCGCGACCCACGCGATCCCCCGCGAGCGTGAGCAGGGACCGCGGGCCCGCACGCCAAGCGCGCTGTGGGGCGCGGGTGCTGCGGCGTTGACGAGTGCGGCGGCGGCCTCACGAGCACGAGCGACCCCGTGAGCGGAGGCCCCATGGGCGTGTCGAGCTGCGAGCATGAGCGAGCCGGTGCGAGGTAGATGACGCGTGTCCCCAGGGGCCGTAGAGGGGCGACGCGCAACACAGCGCGGCTGGCCACAGGGTGCTGCACACAGCAGTCGTGAGGCGAGCCGTTGTGGAGGGGCGCGGGTGCTGCAGCGGTCGCGCGGAGGAGATGCAAGGGACGCTGCGCCGCGGAGGGAGAGAAGGCCTAGCAGCACGCGGGATGGCGAGAGCTGCGTTGGTCGATGTGCGGAGCACACGCAAATCCAACAGTAACGTGATCTGATTGTGCATTCTGGTTGGGGAGAGGATGGCGGCTGGAGGATGGAGCTCCATCCCATCGAGAGTTGTTCATCGAATTGATGTCTGTGCATTATTCTCACTACCGAACTTATGAATTGTCAAAATTGGATCACTGTTGGTACGCAGAGTACATGTAAAAAATACTGAGCTAGATCAACCTGAATTGCCGTGATACTGGTGGACAAAAAATGCATCTCGGTAATGATATGAGTTACTAAACTATTGAATTAGTTAAGTGCATGTCTATTGCACTACTGAAGTACTGAGTACATGTCTCACTGTATTTTACCAAACTACGAAAAACTGAGTACATTTCAAGTGAAATGCTGAATTACTGAATATGGTTAGGGACCTAACCAGTATAATGTCTTAATAGTAGTGATATATTAGTATGCATTAGACAAAAATTTGCATTAGTAGTTCATTCGGCGACGTGCTACTGAATCCTAAGGATTGGTTACTGAATCTATTGGGACGTGTTACTGAATGGTTGTAGAATGGCATCCTGTGTTCATCATTATATGAGTACAAACATAACATTACTGAAATACCAACATTACTGAAATACCTAATATAATGGTCTTCAGTTAGATGAAACATTGCATCAGTAGTTAATCTTACCACAAAAAGAACGATTACTGAAGCAATGGAATTAACGACTCAATAGTAGCTACTAACTAAGAGCACTCCCATCCCATTGAGTCGAGGAATCAGCAATCACCACCATATCCAAATATTTCAGCTAGGCAGGGGCTAGCTATTGATGTACATTTCTTCAGTATTTGTGTTGTCACTGGAATTACTGAATAGAGTTATGAACTAATGGTTACTGAACTTATGTAACCAAATGGTTACTGAACAAATGATTACATAACAGAGAGTGACTGAATCAGTGGGGGAAAGTATATTTCTAATTTCTATCAAAAATCTCTCCCAACAACATGCGCTCTACATGGGATTACTGAAGATGCATTCTGTTAGTTTTTGTAATCCCGTGATTGAAAGATACATGGGCTGATACTAAGTTCTGAACATGAAAGATTGATCCCTGAAGAAGGCTTGAAGCTTTGGTATATCATCCATCCTCTCTTCTCGTGCATTCGCAGCTCTCCTGAAAGAGGAGTGTAGAGCAAAAAATATTTACTGAGTCTTACAAAAAAATATTTACTGATCGTTACATATGAACTAATGAAATAACGCCTCACCACAATTCATCGGTTTCAGTGCCAAAAATTACATAAAAATGAAGATTGATCAGCTATACAACATGTGCATTGCAACATGAAAAAGCTCATTAATTCATTGACTATTCATATGATACTGAGTCAACATCCAATCTGGTGCTTGAAAATTGCATAAAAATTTTCCCTAACCATCTACCAACAATGGTGGCTTCTAATGAAGACATAAAAAGTGCATGGTACTACTAAACAAAATAAGTTATTGAAACTAAATGCTAACATGAATTACTGAACTAAGTCATTGGTAAAATACATATTATTCGGTAGTCACCAAATTTGCGGGGTCAACAATAGAATTTGAATTTGAGCCATTCTCCCGCTACAAAAGCATGAACCACAGTTGCAACAAATACCAAACGGTCGATGAGCAAACATGAGACAAAGCAACATCACATGACAGAACAAAAAATGGAGAACCAGGAAGGGGAAAGGGGGGCAGGGCTGTAGTGAAAGAGGGTCCTCCCAAAGGCTTCTGTAAAAGTCTTAACATTTAATTGAGTGACTGATGCAC
>CM014272.1:84193723-84233390 GCA_004135705.1 Alloteropsis semialata | reverse complement strand
CAATGCATGAAAGATTCCCTTTGATGAATAGTTGAATGGGACATTTTGCCCTTTTTTGCTATCCATCTAAACAGGCCCTCAGTCTCTCTTTCTCCGAGCCTGATGAGAGCTGGCCAGCCGGGGGAGTGAAGAATGAACACAACGGTAATTATAGTTTCTGCCCTTGCTACTGTGCTGCTGAAGATTGAAGGCATGAAGCATGTGAACCCCGCGCGCGGCCCTGTTACTGCCGACAAGTACACGCTGATGTTCGCGCCTGCGCTCACGCCGATCGCACGGACACGATTAATGCCGACGTGCGCCCTATTATTTTTACTACAGCATTCAAAAAGACACAAACGTTTAGTTCCCGTTTGGAACGCAGGAATACAAAACAAAAAAACGCAGGAACCAGGTAGAATGTAAAATGAAAAACTACAGGATTTCAAAACATAGGAATGGAAACTTTAGAGTGTTTGAATCACAGGAAAACTTTATAGTAGTTGCAGGGCAGCGCTGGCTTGACAAACATCACAGGAAATTTTCCTTTAGATTTCACTGGATGTTTTTTTCCTACATTTTGTGAAAGAGCAAAAGCCTTTCCTCTGGAATGGGAACTGGTTTTCCTCCGTTCCAAACAGCAAAACTAGAAAACTTTCCTAAGGAATTGATTCCTTCACTTTTCCTATGGAAATCCTACATTCCAAACACACCCTTAACATTTTTATTTTTACCCGAGAAGGACATCCATGGCCTCCTCCGTCGTCCGCAAGATTGAAAATTCTCCAATCTCCATCCACTTCCTGGTGATGGGAACAACCAAGAAAGCCCCAAAATTGTTTTCACCTTTATATTTTCGTTGTGAAAAATAAACAGAATACGCCGCAGCAGCTGCTCCCGACACTTTCCTTTGCCTCCTTCATTTTTTGGATTGGTTTCACTCGCGCCGGGCCTCAGCATGGGAAATGATGGAGCACTAATAATTCAGGCATGGTGGTGTCATGCGGAAAGGATAGGCCGCCGCAGGAGCAGGAGGAAGAATCCAGGCGACAAGGGCCACCACCCAGAGTCTTCTCTTCTACTACAGTACTAGTTTATATAACTATAACAATTAGTACTAACGAAGGAGAGGGTCTCTTCTGATCCTGCTGTTGGGGTGTCGGAGGGAGGACCACGCCCTAGGCGACCTCATGAGCAACACATGACATGAACTTGGACTACGGAAGTTTGGCATAATTGCGCGTATATTCTTCACAATCAAAACTAAAAATGCAGCACTTTGCAGGACTCACCCTGCTTGAGCTGGCCATTAATCTAAACACCCATTTTGATAACCACACCATGGGACTTGGTGCTGAAAGGGCCAGCTAAATCTTTCAGCACGCTCGACGTGGCAATATCTGAGCCACGCAAAAAGAGCCAGCTCTAGTTAAAGTTTTAAAATAATTTTTTTTAAAAAAGTAAAAATAAAAATAAAAACAGTATCTCCTGATGACGGCCTCTCCTGGAAAAAAATTAGAGCACTACAGACACTAAACCCACTTAGCTAGTACTGTAGAAATAACAACCATCAACCATGCCTTTGTAAAAACGGGATCAACCAAGTGAGGAGAGCGCACGTCAGGCGCAAAGAGCCATTGGGACTACACAGCATTTTGAAATCACTAAATCATTACATTGCAGGACAGTAGGACACCATTGGGCCTCACCTTTTTCTGAATGATTCTTATGTGTACCTGATGAACAGCCCAGACAGGAAAATGACAGGAACCTAACTTTAAAACGACTAAATGATCACACATGGTACAGTTGGAATCTAAACCACACAATTCAGTAGACTACACAGCACAGATGCTTGAGGCCAAACACACGCTACAACAGTTAGCCAGTAATCGAAACTACTGACACTAAATTTAGAAGGATCCTCAAGCATCAACGCCGACAATATCCGGACAAATGTATTCAAATCTATAGCTGCCCTAACCTGAGAAATTTTAGCTTACAACACGTCAAGGCTCCTTAGAGCATTGCCGGCCATTCAGGAGGTCTCCTAGGCTCAAGCCTTGGTCCTCTTGCTGCCTGTGCAGGAGGGGCACTTGTACTGCTTGATGTGCTCCGCTTTGGCTGGGGTGATCTTCACGCACTTGCCATGGAACCACTTCTCGCATAGGTCGCAGCAGATCCAGAAGTCGTCATAACTTTGGCCACATGCGCCACACAGCGCTTCGTGCTCTTCCTGTGGTTCCCCATCCTCACCTTCACTCTCCTCCTCATCCTTTGGAGGTGGCATCTTCGCGGCCCTTGGGTTGGGTTCCGACTGGCGTGAGGGCTGTGTATATTAACCAAATGTTCGTTGTCAAAAGAGAGTCATGCTGTTCGTTGGCTGGTTGTAATGTAAAACGATACAATGAGACCGGAAATTTCATACCTTCGAGCCAGATTTGCTACTCTTATTGCTGTTTTTAGGAGTTTTTTCTTTGGGCTCTTTCTTGGCAATTCCTGTGACAACCTCATATACGGTGGGAAGATTATTGATCATGGTGAAGAGCCGTTTCCTGCAAGCCAATCATCAAAAGGTAACTCCACCAGCATCAAACAGCTTTAATCATGCAAAGGAAATTTTATCCCTTGTGATTTTGACCAAATTTGAATATTCTAACATTGGTTGTTTTTTGACAAAGGACTTCACATGGAACATATATAAATTAAATAATAGCTGAGAAGATGAAAAACAAACACAGTGCACATCAAATTAATCATGGAACGAATAGGACAAGTCATTGCCAAACATATCAAAACACTCCAGCATAGCATTTATGGTCATTTTAAAGGCCAGGGAAATTTGATACCAACTAAATGGTGCTAGCCAATATAATGAAACAGTGTGGGTGAAAATATATTTGAAAATAATCAGCAGCGCTTTAAGCCTCTATCGCCAGTGATAGATTCAATCCACGACAATGTAACAGCCCGTATAGTATTCGTAACAATGGATATGCAAACTGGCATGTCAATAGAGAGTTAGATCTTTAATCATGCATTCAAAACTTCAACTAAAAGTATAAATAACTTAAACAAGAGCAAAAGAGGTTTATAGCATCCAAAACTAAAGGCTGTAGATCAATGCCAGTATACAGATGCATCGTTTCATTGCATGCATTGTTCATGTCCAAAGCTATATCTCTACACAGAAGGAAAAAAAAAATAAGGCCTCGAAAGTGATAGCAATGTGAGTAAGCTGAAACTACTGAAGAATGGAACACTGTGATTACGTTCGAAGCTACAACAGCTGTCAATATCTGACATAAACTGAAATAAAGATGTACGTTCAGTTGTAAATTGATTACTCAACAACATTAGCAGATGGAACAATTGCAGCCAAATGGGGCTTATTTCCCAGTCATCAGAAAGAAGAACATCAATCTTTCTTCCCCTACACAAACTGGATAAAATAACCAAGATACCATTTATCATCTTCTCCATCCCTTCTATCTATCTAAGCATCTCTTTTCATCCTCATTTCTTAATCTTTTAGGACTCCGATACTATTACATTCACTTACCGTGTTTAGACTACCATAATTCAGTTTCAATAGGATTTTTCTTTTTTGCATATAATTATGTTAAATATGATGGAATGCTACTTACTGAAATAAGCATGTTTCACAAACTAAGAGAGGCCCACACGCCCACTGACATGAAACAAGTCAAATAACTAAAAACATAGCAAACAGAATTCTTATAATAAGAACAGATGGAATACCTGGATTCCTTATCAAAACCAAACCTAGCTCCAAAATAATATGCAACGGCCAATAACCAGGAATCACTATGCACGGCAACAAGTGATAGCCAATCTTTTTCATTCATCCCATCACGTGCAAAATTAATTCCCAGAGCTGGCTCTGGGAGTTCAGGAGGGACCTCCTCTGCAGGCAGGTTCACTTCCCAAGTCTCATTGGGAAGTCCATATAAACATAGGTTCTCCTTCTCTGCGCAAAAGAAGAAGATATTTCTCAAATTAGGTGCTCATGGTTGTTTCAAGCTCTAAACCACGCTTAAACAAGAAACCAAATCAAGAGCCTTAAAAGCAGGAACTTTGTAACCACAAAAAAGGAACACTATAACCCAAAAAGAAGAGGCAGACTATAAGGAAGACTGGATCATCCATTTGAAATTGAGCATTCCATGAAACAGGAAGTGAGAACTTCAAAACACAGATTATGTGACCAAATTCAAATGCATGAAAGAAAACTCTGAGTGTGGAGACTGGAGAAGTTCCACAAGAAGACTAGAGAAATTGTTTGCCTCTCACCCACAATTTTAGACCAGCAGCACTGAGCAACTCATCTTGCATTGCCATTTGCCAACCACCAAACATTATAGTAAGGGCATCCAGATATCATTTTGATATTCCCATAAAAACATGCATTTGATAATTGTGACATATACAATGCTGTAATGTACTGATGCATCTGTGGAAAGCAAAATCATGTGGCTAACAAACATAGGAGTAAACTTTATGTGGCTATCCACAATTACTATAAGTGGGTTTGCTTTTGTTTGCCAACTAATATCACCAGGGACTTACCTTACAGGTAAGTATGGACTATGGACAAAGTGAGAGATAAGGTGCTAAAATCTGGGGAAAGATGGGGGGACAGAGTGTTTGCATCACATCATGTAGGTGCCAGAAAGGCAGAAAATGCTATCCTGACACTCCCATCTGACATCACTCACTCAGACACAAAATCCCGAAAATACCCCTCGTACAGTCGCAGAAACAGTCGTTGTATGTGAGCATAACAGTAAATGGACAGGAGCACGACTTTTGGAGATGACTGGCCGGCCGGGCGGTCGACCAGCTCAGAAGATAAGGATTCGCCCCGTCCGCCTTTCCGCTTTCCCTCCCCCACAGATGAACGGCACGAGGATTAACTAGTACGTCGCAAAACCGGAAGCAAAGCTCAGCGGTTCGTCGCTCGCAAGGACGGAGCAGGGATTCAATTCACCGGTCGGTAGCCTCCCAGGGCACACCGGAACCAATGACTGCGCGGAGGAACTCCAGAAATTAACGGGGAAAACCTCGAAAATCAGCTCAACAAACCCCCAATATCAGCTCTCAGAGGGAGCTACCAGAGATTGAAAGCAAACGTGCTCCAAATCCGCCCAGTAAAATCTGAATCCGCACCCCAAACCCTAGGAATCCCAAACGAATCGGGGGAGCAGAGCAGAGCAGGCAGAGAGCTCACCTGGGTCGCACATCACGTAGAACTTCTCGACATCTGCAGAGGGGCCAGCGAGAAACCAGTGAGAACTCGGAGACCCAGACGGAGCGGGAGGGATAGATGCGAGGGGAGCTGGGTTACCGGTGGTGAGCGCCCTGATCAGGCCGGCCCGGCGCGCGCGGAAATCCCTGAAAACGTCCTCCGGCGAGCGGGGGGCCGGCGGGGGGCCCATGAATCCGCCTCCTCCGTCCATTGGCCCCCGGGAGCTCGCTGGGGAAGGGTAGGGTTTTGGGAGAGGAGAGGGGGAGCTGGGGATTGCGAGGACGACGACGAGTCGATTGGAATTTGGAAGCGACGGCGCCGAGGCCAAGGGAAGGAGACTTCGGGGAAAGAGATAGGGCCTCCTCCCGTTCTCAATCGCACTCGCGGGACTCCCTAGTTTGTGAGACCACTAACGGCCCATTTCGCTCAGTATTATATTGCGGCCCATGAAAATGTACACTTAGGTGCCGCAGCCCATGAAAACAAATGTTAGCATTCTAGGAACATTTCGTTAGAAAAACATATATGTTGTTTAGAAGATCCATTTTATTAGGAGGAGGATGTCCAAAGTGCACATAAATTGCAAGGTATTTTTTTGGATATTTCAATTGCTTCACTATGGCCCAAATGGGATATTTCAATTGCTTCACTATGGCCCAAATGCAAGAAAAATCCCCATGATATACTGAAACTGTTCTAGAGTGGCAAAAAATATAGTAAATTCATAAAAGTGAAAAATTCTTAAGTGGCACGTAAATGTGAGATGCGAAGATTTAGTTATGATATCATATTTTGAAATGTGCTTGCATATCCATGAATCAAGCACAAAATCACTCACCTCTATAGTTTACAAGGCTTGTTTTATTTTGTTGGGGGCATGACTTTGACTACCAATTATTGTATCTATTATCTTAGTATTTGGCCAACAAACGGAGCCTCCATGTTCGCTCTCAAGGCCTAGAAATTCTCACATTAATCGGAAAAAATAAGAAAAATTAAAATTACCCACCACTGCCATTACGTAAAATTTAACCAAAAATACCCTCTTAACTATTTAAAAATTACCACCACTGCCATTACACAAAAAATAGCCTAAAACATCCATATATATTTTTAAAAATCATCCACCAATGTCATTAGAAAATTTACGTTCACTCTTAAGACATAGAAATTCCCACATTAATCGGAGGAAAACAATTACAACTGTTGTTGCGTAAAAATTAGCCTAAACTATCCCTATATATTTATCCTTTTGACAATCATCCACCAATGTCATTACATAAAAATTAACCTAAAATACCCCAATAACATTTAAAATAAAAAATAAAAAAATATTTGCTTAAGTAAAGAAACAATTAACCAAAATACTCATGCTTTAGTCCAGCCATTAATTATCCCGTCATTGCCACTATACAAACATAAATATAAAATTCTTTTTAGCGGATAAAATTGTCAATTTATACCATTAACTAAAAATAACTCCAATCAAAGTTATTTTGTCAAAACAAAAATAAACAAAGATGTACATATAGAGTATACCTATAAGAGATTGAGCAACAAAGATAATAGTAGTCTTAACAAAGAAAAATATTATGACAATGTCTGAATTATTTTGTCAACAATTTGGCTTAATGTGTAACTAGACACCACCAAAGAAAAAATAAGTTTAGAAAAAACAAAAAAGATGCATATATATATATAGTGTTTTGCTATAATGCACTTGGGTGCATTTTATATAGCAAATGCACAGACCCCAGCGAGCGCGCATGCATGCATGCAAAATTAATGATCCAGACCAAACACGTGATGCCACCTCATGTGCTCCACGTCTCTACGCCTCCATCAGATTCATATGCATGTGGAGAATCTTTTCTTAATTCGAATTGAAAAAATGCGATATCTTCTAAACCGTAAGTCAAATCTATGAACCGTTTGTTGCATCTTACTCGAAAAAATGTGCTTAACAAAACTAGATCCAACATGAATATATTTCGTGCGTCTTTTAGTGAATTGCAACTCTGTGTGCTTTCCATTTGCAACTCTATACATGTTATATTTGCATGTGGTGTTTATAAACATATCCAGTTGCAACTCAATTGCGCCCAGAGTTGCAACTGGATTTTCAGTTGTATGCAATTCGATTGCAACTGCAACAAATATCTTTCTGTTTAATAAATACAACAAATGTTTGACTTTTTCAGAAAAAGGAAAAACAAATGTTTGACTTTGAGTTGCGCCCAGAGTTGCAACTGGATTTGCAGCTGTATGCAATTCGATTGCAATTGCAACAAATGTTTGACTTTTTTCAAAAAAAGAAAAAACAAATGTTTGACTTTTTTTGGAAAAAAGAAAAAACAAATGTTTGAATTTTCAGTTGCGCCCAGAGTTGCAACTGGATTTGCAGCTGTATGCAATTCGATTGCAATTGCAACAAATGTTTGACTTTTTTCAGAAAAAAACAAATGTTTGACTTTTTTCAGAAAAAGAAAAAAACAAATGTTTGACTTTTTTTTGGAAAAAGAAAACAACAAATTTTGACTTTCAAATGCGCCCAGAGTTGCAACTGGATTTGCAGCTGGATGCTATTCGATTGCAATTGCAACAAATGTTTGACTTTCACCTATTATCTAAGCATTTTGTTGCATTTGTCTGTTGTGTTATATTTTTTAATGTTTCTGTCCCTTTGTCACAAAAATAAATATTTGTTGCATTTGTCTAAACATTTGTTGCGTTGTATTTTTTAATGTCTTTGTCTTTGTGTCACGAAACTAAATATTTGTTGCATTTGTACAACCATTTGTTGCATCTGTACAACCATTTGTTGCATTTGCATAAACATTTGTTGCATACAGAGTTGCAACTCGAGTTACAATTGTATATGCTTCCGAGTTGCAACTAATAAAAAATCCACGAAATATATCCATGTTGGATCTTGTTTAGTTAAGTACATTTTTTCGAGTAAGATGCAACAAACGGTTCGTCGATTCGACTTACGGTTTAGAAGAAAAAGTGAATTGAAGTTTTAAATACAAAAAGATTCCATGCATGCAGACGTTCGCTCTCAAGGCCTAGAAATTCATACGTTAATCGGAGAAAATAAGAAAAATTAAAATTACCCACCATTGCCATTACGTAAAATTTAGCCAAAAATATCCCTTAACTATTTAAAAATTACCACCATTGCCATTACATAAAAAAATAGCCTAAAATGTCCGTATATATTTTTAAAAATCATCCACCAATGTCATTAGAAAAATTAAAATTACTCATCACTGCCATTACATAAAACTTTAGCCAAAAAATACCCACTTAAATATTTAAAAATTACCACCACTACCATTACATAAAAATAGCCTAAAATGTCCATATATATTTTTAAAAATCATCCACCAATGTCATTAAAAAAGTTACGTTCGCTCATAAGATATAGAAATTCCCACGTTAATTGGTGTAAAAAAATTATAACTGTCATTACGTAAAAATTAGCCTAAAATACCCATGTAACTATTTAAAAATTATCCACAATTATCATTACATAAAAAATTAGCCTAAAGCATCCCTATATCTTTATCCTTTTGAAAATCATTCACTAATGTCATTACATAAAAGTTAATGTAAAATACCTCAATACTATTTTAAATAAAAGTAAAATAAAATATTTGCTTATTTCAAGAAAGAATTAACCAAAATACTCATCCTTTATCTAAAAAGTATAAACCTTTTTCTTTACTATGAAATTAGTCCAGTCATTAATTATTCTGTCATTGTCACTATACAAACATAAATATGAAATTCTTTTTAGCTGATAAAACTGCCAATTTATACCAATAACTAAAAATAACTCCAATCAAAGTTATTTAGTGAAAATAAAAATAAACAAAGATGTACATATGGAGTATACCTATAAGAGATTGAGTAACAAAGATAATAGTAGTCGTAACAAGGAAAATATTATGACAATGCTTTTATTATTTTGTCAATAATTTGGCTTAACAAGAGGACACCGGCAAGGAAAAACTAAGTTTAGGAGAAACAAAAAGGATGCCAAAATAAATAAATATAGATATTCGAATTCTATATACTCGCCGCGCAAATACGCTGGTCCTCCCTCTAGTTAATATATAATTTTGGGTCACTCAAATAAAATACAACGGAATAATTGTTGGTCAAAATTTTGTCATAAGAAAACATAATACGCATAGAAGTATGTTACTCATATCTAAAAGTACATATACATAGCTAAGAAGGATACAATATATGTGCAACTAATATATGAAGTAACATACAATCAGGTGTATTATTAATTTCTGCCCTAAATTACAAGGCACACCATGTGCACTATGAAAACACTGCCCGGTCCACCAGATCACCACAAAAAAGCAGTCAGTCAGGCAGCAACAGAAATCCATCAGGAACACCACCTCTCATCAATACTATTCCTTTTTGTTGACGGTCAAATTTGGCACAAGACTGATCGGGCGTCAAAAACCGATGGCACCGGATTCTGAAACCGGAGACACCGGTTTTCCTTCTGTAACAACAGAAACCGGTGAAACCGGTTTTCTCCGAGTCCTAATAGGTTTGGACTCTTTTGTAGATCCGAGTTGTAACAGGACTTCCTTGCGGGGCAAGACCTCCCCACCCTATAAATATAAAGGGCCACGGCCGATTGAGACTTTATCCAATCGATCAAACACTTTATACCTTTACTGTTTGTCATCTTCAAACCCTAGCTTTTTCAACACTAATTGCTGTTCGCGAGAAACCCTAGGCGCGCCTGCCCTGACGGGGTCCCTCCCGGGCCGGCGATCTTAGGCTCACGCAGCAAGTCCAGAAGAACCGGTTTCACCGGATCCATAAACCGGTTTCACCGGTTTTGCCTGGACGTGCTGCAGTTGACCGATCTGTTGCGGATCCGCACGAGCTAGCGCAACTCGGTGTGTTGACCGTGAAAAGCGTCAACACCTTTAGTCATTAGAATTTCGATTTCCTTCATCAGGATGAAGACTAGCCACCTGATGGTCGATCTTCACCCTTGTCCTTGTGGTGCTATCCTCAGGTATGCCCTACAGAGATGTATTTCTTTTTTGCTTTCTCTGTACCAAGCAATCCATATTAGGTGACTGTCTGAATTCTGAAACCTTGGCTTCCTGTTCACCCAGATGATTTCGTGGGGATGGGCAGAGCTTGCGTCACAGACGCCCACATAATGCACTGTGACAAGGACTCGGATTGCAAGGAAGCATGCGACAGTTTCAGTGAGCCTTGGTTTACTTGTCGCATAGTTTCGTTGCATTCGCGAAGGGTGCGAATGCAAGTACTGCGACGATAGGTGTTGAGTTATGTTCCAAATTCACAGATAAAAGGCTAACTTCTGACGGAGCGTAGCGGAGGCCCGTCGCCGGAGGCTTGGGCCGGAGCGTAGCGGAGTTCGATCCATATTCTTGTAAGCCGCCGTCGTTGGCGTTGTAACCTGACTCTTGACATAGGGAAGTTCTTGCTGGCTGGCGCCCGTGGTTTTTCCCTTCCGCATTGGTTGGGTTTTCCACGTTAAATCTCGTGTCCCCTTTGCGGTTTGATTTACTTGTTCCATCGATTTCTTCGCCATCGTTTATAACAAGTGGTATCAAGAGCTTTGTTCTCAGATCAGGGTTTCGCGATGTCGTCGTCGATGAAGTATGATCTACCGCTGTTGGATCGCAATACGAGGTTCTCGCTGTGGCAAGTCAAGATGCGGGCTGTTCTGGCGCAAACTCATGACCTAGATGAGGCGCTGGAAAACTTCGGGAAGAAGTCGGTCAAGGATCTGACCGATGAGGAGAAGCGCAAGGATCGTAAGGCTCTGTCCCTAATTCAGCTTCATCTATCTAATGATATCTTGCAAGAAGTGCTGCAGGAAAAGACTGCTGCATCACTGTGGCTCAAACTGGAATCGATCTGCATGTCGAAAGATCTTACCAGTAAGATGCATATGAAGATGAAGTTGTTCACTCTTAAGATGGAGGAGGGTGGTTCGGTGTTGAACCACATATCTGTTTTCAAGGAGATCGTTGCCGACCTAGTGTCGATGGAGGTGGAGTATGATGATGAGGATTTAGGCCTATTACTATTATGCTCTCTGCCCAGTTCGTTTGCTGGTTTTCGTGACACCATACTTCTAAGCCGTGATGAACTAACCGTTTCGGATGTTTATGAGGCACTCCAATCCAGGGAGAAGATGAGAGGCATGGTGCACTCTGATGGGTCGTCCACCAAGGGCGATGCATTGCATGTGAGAGGCAGAACCGAGCAGAGGTCCTCCAATGATAGCTACGATCGTTCCAAGAACCAAGAAAGCAGAGGCCGTTCAAAGTCCAAAACGCCCAAGAAGTTCTGTAAGTATTGTAAGAAGAAAACTCATTTTATTGAGGATTGTTTCAAGCTTAAGAACAAGGAGGCGAAGAAAAATTCAGATGGTAAGGTATCTGTTGCTTCTGGTGCTACTTCGGATTCAGGAGATTGTCTGGCTGTTCTTGCTGGTTGTGTTACGGGTCATGATGAATGGATACTTGATTCTGCATGTTCATTTCATATATGCACTAACAGAGATTGGTTTAGTTCCTATGAACCTATGCAGAAGGGAGATGTGGTGCGTATGGGAGACGATAACCCGTGTGAGATTGTGGGCATCGGCTCTGTTCAGATCAAGGCTCATGATGGCATGACACGTACCCTGCAAAATGTGAGGCACATACCAGCGATGACCAGAAATCTTATATCGATCAGCACTCTTGATGCAGAAGGTTTTAAATACTCCGGCTCTAATGGAGTATTGAAGGTATCAAAAGGTTCTCTTGTCTGTTTAGTTGGTGATATGAATTCTGCTAAGTTATATGTCCTTAGAGGAAGTACTTTACATGGTTCTGTTTCCGCTGCTGCTGCTGTTACTAATGCTGAACCTAGTAAGACTAACCTTTGGCATATGCGTCTTGGACATATGAGTGAACTTGGTATGGCAGAATTGATGAAAAGGAAGTTGCTGGATGGTTGTACTTTGAGTAGCAGGAAGTTCTGCGAGCATTGTATTTTTGGGAAGCATAAGAGGGTAAAATTCAATACCTCAGTTCATACCACCAAAGGTACTCTTGATTATGTACATGCTGACTTATGGGGTCCTTCTCGTAAGCCTTCTCTTGGTGGTGCTCGTTATATGCTTACCATTATTGATGATTACTCTAGAAAAGTATGGCCTTACTTTCTGAAAACTAAAGATGATACTTTTGCTGCATTTAAAGATTGGAAAGTGATGATAGAAAGGCAAACTGAAAAGAAGGTGAAGGTGCTTCGTACTGACAATGGTGGAGAATTTTGTTTTGCTGTTTTTAATAATTATTGCAGGCAAGAAGGCATTGTCAGGCATCACACCATACCGTATACTCCACAGCAAAACGGTGTGGCTGAGCGCATGAACAGAACCATCATCTCTAAGGCTCGTTGTATGCTGTCCAATGCGCGTATGAGCAAGCGTTTTTGGGCTGAAGCTGCTAACACCGCATGCTACTTGATAAACAGGTCGCCTTCTATCCCACTTGATAAGAAAACTCCTGTTGAGGTATGGTCTGGTACACCTGCTGATTATTCACAGTTGAAAGTTTTTGGCTGCACTGCTTATGCTCATGTTGATAATGGAAAATTAGAGCCTAGAGCTATTAAATGTCTTTTTCTTGGTTATGGTTCGGGAGTCAAAGGATATAAGTTGTGGAATCCCGAAACAAGAAAGACTTTCATGAGCAGGAGTGTTGTTTTCAATGAATCTGTGATGTTTACTGACAGCTCGTCCTCAGATTGTGTCCCAGATAATGTTGATAAAGAGATACAGCATATCAGTGTGCAGGTGGAGCATGTTGATGATGTGCAGGAGGAGCAGCATGTACATGGTGATGGTGGCGTGCAGGTGGAGCCACCAGTTGATGATCAGGAAATTGATGTTGTGGATGATGAGGCTCATGATGATGATGTTCAGCACTTACCTCCTATTTTGCAGCCAGAGGAGGATGTTCCTATTGCTCATCGCAGACCAAAGAGGGGTTGTGGACCTAGACCCCGTCTTATTGAAGAATGTAATATGATTCATTATGCTTTGAGTTGTGCTGAACAGGTGGATAGCAGTTATGAGCCTGCAACATACTCTGAAGCCATTGCCTGTGTTGATCGCGAGAAGTGGATTGCAGCTATGCAGGATGAGATGCAGTCTCTCGAGAAGAACTGCACATGGGAGGTTGTGCCCTTGCCAAAGGGGAAGAAGCCTGTTCGCTGCAAGTGGATCTACAAGAGAAAGGAGGGTTTATCTCCTAGCAAGCCTCCAAAGTTTAAGGGAAGGTTAGTGGCAAAAGGTTTCAGTCAAATTCCTGGTATTGATTATACTGATGTGTTCTCTCCGGTTGTAAAGCATAGCTCAATTCGCACTTTTCTTAGTATTGTTGCTTCACATGATCTTGAGCTTGAGCAGTTAGATGTGAAAACTGCATTCTTACATGGAGAGCTTGAGGAGGAAATTTACATGGACCAGCCTGAAGGGTTCATAGTGCCTGGCAAGGAGAATTATGTTTGCAAGTTGAAAAGGTCCTTGTATGGTTTGAAACAGTCCCCTCGTCAGTGGTATAAAAGGTTTGATTCATTTATGTTGTCACATGGTTTTAAGAGGTCAAAATATGATAGCTGTGTTTACATGAAGCATGTTAATGGATCACCTATATACTTGCTGTTATATGTTGATGACATGTTGATTGCTGCCAAGAGCAGGAAAGATATCACTACATTGAAGAAATTGTTGAGTAGTGAGTTCGACATGAAGGATCTTGGTGCTGCTAAGAAAATTCTAGGTATGGAAATTACTAGAGACCGAAAGGCTGGTTTATTGTTTCTTAGTCAGCATAATTACATTGACAAGGTTCTTCACCGTTTCAACATGCATGATGCAAAGTCTGTTAGTACTCCTATTGCACCTCACTTTAAATTGTCAGCTAAACAGTGTGCTAGTTCACATGAGGATATTGAGTACATGTCAAAGGTTCCTTATTCCAGTGCTGTTGGTTCTTTGATGTATGCTATGGTTTGCTCTCGTCCGGATTTATCTTATGCTATGAGTTTGGTTAGCAGATATATGTCTAATCCTGGTAAAGAACACTGGAAGGCAGTTCAGTGGATTTTCAGGTATCTCAGAGGGACGGCAGATTATTGTTTGAAGTTTGGCAGAACTGAAAAGGGACTTATTGGTTATGTTGACTCAGATTATGCTGGTGATTTGGATAAGCGAAGGTCTCTCACAGGTTATGTGTTCACTGTTGGCAGTTGTGCTGTGAGTTGGAAGGCTGTGTTGCAGCCTGTTGTTGCTTTATCTACTACTGAGGCGGAGTATATGGCTATTGCTGAAGCTACCAAAGAGTTGATTTGGTTGAAAGGATTGTTTGC
The DNA here is from genome assembly GCA_004135705.1 of Alloteropsis semialata. Taxonomy (NCBI): domain Eukaryota; kingdom Viridiplantae; phylum Streptophyta; class Magnoliopsida; order Poales; family Poaceae; genus Alloteropsis; species Alloteropsis semialata. Next base: position 84,218,692 of record CM014272.1, on the reverse strand, counting down.
AGAGCTTTGTGGAGTTGAATCTTGCATTAACCTATTTTCTGACAGTCAAAGTGCTATTTGTCTCACCAAAGATCAGGTGTTTCATGAGAGGACAAAGCACATTGAGGTCAAGTACCATTATGTTCGTGATGAGATCGAAAAGGGTAAGCTGAAGGTATGCAAGATTAGTACTCATGATAATCCTGCTGATATGTTAACAAAGCCTGTTCCTGTTGCTAAGTTTGAGCTTTGCTCAAGCTTAGTTGGCTTGATGGATTAGCCCAAGAGGCTGTTTGGCGCCAGAAGTATTTTGTTTCTTTGATGTGTTCAGGATGAAGGTGTTGATTTATGCTACAAGATGGAATTTGTCTCAAGGTGGAGTTTGTTGAGTTATGTTCCAAATTCACAGATAAAAGGCTAACTTCTGACGGAGCGTAGCGGAGGCCCGTCGCCGGAGGCTTGGGCCGGAGCGTAGCGGAGTTCGATCCATATTCTTGTAAGCCGCCGTCGTTGGCGTTGTAACCTGACTCTCGACATAGGGAAGTTCTTGCTGGCTGGCGTCCGTGGTTTTTCCCTTCCGCATTGGTTGGGTTTTCCACGTTAAATCTCGTGTCCCCTTTGCGGTTTGATTTACTTGTTCCATCGATTTCTTCGCCATCGTTTATAACAATAGGACCTGCTAAGCGTGTCGTGGAAGTAACATTCAGTCGTTGGCAAAAATAAACACTAATAATATAGCTAATATAAGAACAATTTCAAAGGAAATTAACAAAGGGCATCAATATATAAAATCCAGTTGGTGACCTGGTGTGGAGAAAAAGAGCTGTCATAGTGCTGTCCAATGTGTGCATGCATTTTGGTTTTTATGCTTAGATCACGCTTTTTGGAGAAAATTGTGGAGAAAATTAACTGTCATACTTTGATGCTGGGATCATGCTTAGCTGGGGGAAGTTATCCCACGATTTCCTCTTCTGGACCTTGTTTGTACGAAACACATCCTACAGAGTCCCTGTTTAAGTGTGTATGGATGTTTATGCTTATACAGATGCTGGGCAAATGAGTCATCGAGGTGACGTCTCCTTTGCCGAAAAAAAAAGCTCTCTCAGTTTATGCATAGAGTTGTTTTTTTTTTTGCGAAAGACCAGTACAGACGCATACGCTCACACACGCACGCACACTCACCCCTATGAAGTTAAATCCTGGAATAAATCCAGGAAAATGTGACGCCCGTGCCGAGTCGGAGACTCGAACCCGGGTGGGCAGGTTCCACCACAAGGAACCTAACCAACTAAGCTATGCTTATTCCACTATGCATAGAGTTGTTTAACAACACTATTTGAAACGTTGGTTTAATATTGCTGTTGATGCGGTTCCAAACAAGGGAGTAGACATTAATTTGCACCTTTGAGATTTCAAAAATGTCAAATGAATTTTTTTTCGCAAATGTTTGGCCACACCTTGAAGCCATGGACAACACCTTAAAACAAGCTCCATTTATATAATGTTTGCGAAAAAAAATGCAACATTGTAGTTGGCGCTAGGTAGTTTGATCCTTTGAGTATCTTATTTGTTCTATGGGCTATCCAATTTCTTCTCATTGTGCTTTGTTTGATTCAACACTACATGACTTCGTACAGAAATATTCTTCACAGTTTAGAACCAGCAAGCCAGCGGCTGTAGAAAGCCAATGCCTCCTGTGGTTTATATTCAGGGACTGTGTGCCCAGCACCCTGCGAAAGGAACAACAGGATAGTTAAAGAAAACTTAATCTCAAAGCTTCGAATATTTTGTGTTTATTGATGCATTCATATGACCAAACATGATTTGTTTCTGACTTGCCTGTCAGTATCATGTTCATTTTCGTACCAATTTATTACTAGAGAAAAATTAGAGACAGTGCTCACCTTAATAGTTGCAAAAGTGAGGCCATTTTCATATACTTGGGTATACCTGAGGAGTATAACAACAAAAAAAATGTGAGTTGCATACTTAGATTTCCTAAATTTTTTTCCTGTATAACATACAAACATTAGATTGAAATTATGGAAAATTAACAGATCCATTATCTGAAGATTCTCCTCATGACAGAAATTGTAACTTGTATTCAATGTGAATTCATATCTAAGAAGAAGAGTTCTTTTACGGTACTCCATACTACTATATACTAGTGTCTAAAAAGGACTAGTACGAAAAGATCGTATGGTTCAGATTAATTGTATACTACTGAAAACTTTAACTGTAGTATAGTAGTATACAGTAGGTAGTATAATAGTATATGGGTATTTTGGGAAAAAATTAATGATGTAATTGATTTTATAAAATCACTTTGATCCTTGATATATATATTTGCATTTTCAATCTCTAATTTTATTTTCATCTAAATGAAATTACTGACTACTCCTTACTTATGGGGATCTATACTATATACCACTCGTTGGTAGTATAGAGTATCGTAAAAGAGCTCAAGAATAATTCACTCTCTAGGATAAAACAATTCAAAAATCCTAGGAAAAAATTGCTTAATAATTTTGTTTGTTCAAATACCCAGAAACATCTTCATCGGCAAACCATGGTCGCCATGAATCAACGACTCTATAACCTAAAGATGCAGTCCATGCTTCGGTCCCAGTGTAAGGCACACACATATCATGGTCACCGCTGAAACAAATAAAAAACAAGTATATAAATTATAAATTATAATAGGAGCTTTTTCTAATGTTGATTTAAGAATGCAAGGGCCAAAAGGATGTATATCATAGGTTCTTAAAGTAGTACCTGTAAATTAGAGCACGGTAACCCTGGCTTGTAAGGTTCTTATGATAATCGATCATACTCCCGGCATCATGATCAAAATTCCATAATGCAATTGTGCATAAGACCCATGGTCCAATTGAACTTACCTAACATGTGAATGGTAAACTATGGTTAATTAGAAGATGGAGAGTTCTGAAATTCAATCCATCCAATACAAGATGGTTAATGTATGGCTATCATACTGGTTCGGCGTGAATCGCAGATCTGACGTCATCGTTGTTCAGCCATGCTGTTGCAACTTCATCATTCTGAAGATTAAGCAAATGAGGTAAAATAAGAATTGACCACACGAGGAATTTTACAATAGTTGAAACAAATTAGGACCGTCCATCAAGCTAAATTTAATAGTTGAAACATAAAAAGTACCTGGAGGTACCTAAAAAAAGATACCAAATGGTACCAAAATAGGTGGGACCGGTACCAAAATAGATGGGACCGATATCAAAATTGGAAAGGTACCTCCTGGTACGTTCTGGTACCTTACCAAAATAGGAAAGGTACCTCCTGGTACCTTTTCAACCACCGTAAAATACCTCTTGACACAAATGGTTCATGCTGACCATGGGAGTAAAATTATCCCCTGTATATTTCCAGAATAAGATGCATGAAATGGAACGAGAACCAGATAAAAATCAGAGAAATCTTTTAGTTTGAAAATCCACATGCATTATGCATGATAACCAGAGAAGATTAAAGAAACTCGACCCCCATGTGCAAAGACAGTCCAGAAACACAAACACACTGATAGCGATAAATATCAGCAAGGAACACACAAAGGGAAAAAAAATGCACTGCTTAAGATGTAGTGAAACTTCCACTTTCAATACTGTGACTAGAGATCAAATTTGTAAAAGAAAGAGAGGATGGAAGTCACCAATGAATTCTGTCAAGGAAATGAGCGAATGTAAAACATTGAGCACATTTTTTGTTGTGGAGGAAACAGCAATCTCTCCAGAAGATCAACATTGTGACAGATCACAAGAGAGAGAGAGAAAACAGAGCAAAGGAAACGGTGCTCCGCTAGTGCTCACCATACATGGAACACTAGCGCCAAGTTCCTGCCATGATGGAACACGCCCGGATCTTACAGGAGCTCCCAAAGGCCAGGCCCGTCCAAGCATTCTTGTTCTTACTGGAAGGGGCTTGTCAGTTACACCAAGATCTTTGAAACTTTGAGGCGTTCTGCTATTTTGTGGGGTCACTTTTTTGATATTTTTGCTGTGGTAGCACGGCTCAAGAATATCATAAATATTTAATCCTGCAATTGCCTGCACACAAGAACATAGGATTTATATTATAAGAACGGAACCGAGTTTTACCATACAGTAGTGTCTCTGGTTTACCTTGTTGACTTTAAATAGTGATGTCCTGCATTTATCAGTGCTAGAGTCATTCCAGTAATTTCCTTGACATGCAGTACTTGCTTCCTGCATTGTGAATAGAATTGGTGGTCAATTGATCTGAGAGACTGAGACAGGATATAATGTGTTCTTATTGTATCACTAAAAAATTATGGTTGAAGTAAATTTCGGAACAGAGATTTCAGTTGGAGAACAGGCCTACCGAGTACATATCATCTGAAATCAGACCCATTCCGTGCGCGAATGGTACAAGAGCATTACCATCAAATTCGGTGTCACAAACACCATTGCCGACCATGTAGCCCTGTCATGAGAATACAGAATAAAACATTAACCTTAGATTTCCTTGGTAACCACGTATAGAGCTCTCATGCAGGCAGCAATATAAGAAAACTCCTTATATTAACCTTAAAGTTTATAGTTGGCTTGACTCCTCCCTGAATTCCTGTTGAATATTTTGTCAGCAACAAGAATATGAAAGCAATTAGTAGCTGTCTAAGGTTGATTAGGATCCCGAAGACAACACCTTTGACAACTTCATGTGAAAGGGTAGGTACATAAATTCCGGCATACGATTCTCCAGCTATGTAAAATGGATTTGTCAGGAACTCAGGGTAGAGCTGAAACCACTGGTAAAACCAAAAAGAACTCAGCCTTTTGTTCCACAAGCAGATGGTAAATTGAATGCACCAACATGCTGAACCGTTATCCATACCTTCAGAAGAAAAGTATAAGAATCAGCAGCAGTCTGAAGGTCGCCAGTTGCTGTGTAAGCTTTGAACTTATCCTTCGCGTATGACAGACCAACGCCAACAGGAGAGTCCAAGTATATTACACTAGACACCTACAATGAAACAAAACATATCGCAATGATCAGATCCAAGAACAGATATTTTCTGGTAATTATGTACATGGATCCAACCTTGGACCAGCTATAAGGGTTGAGATGAAGCTTTGGTAGGCTTCCAGCTGACCCCCCTGACTCAAAGTTGAATGGCCCTGAACGAGAAAAACAAAGATTAATTGGAACAAGTTAAAAGAATCAAAGTTGACAATTGAGTGACATAAATTCAAATATTTCAACAATACAAAATATAATATCACATTTTGGAGCAAAAATTATATATGACAATCAAGCTAATTCTTTGCTGCATCTCATATTAGACAAGAAATAATGAACAAGCTGACCAGCATTAATGTGATTACAAATGTAAAAGACTAGAATATAAATATTGAACGTATAAAAAACCAACGAGATGAAGTGTATGAAAAGTCAAGTTAAGCACACCCAGGCTTTGATCCGTGCTCCATGAGTGCGGAATTCTTCAGGTCTTACATCAGAAACGAATGCAACGATGAACGATCGACACGCACCGTGCTCGTAGACGAAGCCGTCGAAGCTGGAGCAGCCGGGGCCGCCGTTGAGCCAGAGCACGAGGGGGTCCGTGGCCGGGTCACGCTCCGACTCCACCAGGTAGTAGAAGAGCCTGCTCCCGAGCGTCTCGTTCACCGTCACGTACCCGGCGTAGTGCTTCGACGGCAGCTCGGCGCCATCGAACCCCGGGAGGCGAGTCACCAGCGCGCCCGGCGGCGCGGCGCGACAGCGGCAGGCGAAGGTGGCCAGCAACAGGAGGAGGAGGGCTGCGGCGACACGAGCGGACGGAGCAGAGGCAGAGGAGCAGGCCATTATTGCCGGCGGCCGGCTGGTGTCGGAGAGTCGGAGCTCGACGGACGATGATGTGGTAGAGCTCGGCCGGGAGTGTGTTTAAATAGAGCTGCATGCGCGCCTGCAAGAGATCGGATGTGGTGTGGACGTGTGGTGACGTACTGCGTTGACTTGGCCGCAATGCCTGCATTGTCTCAGCCTACTCTGTACCATTAATACTTGGGGAAAAAATGCAATCTCAGAAAGATATACCAGATTTCTTAGATTCTGAATCATTTCCTCGTGGTTGCCCGGTATCTTATCTTACTGTTACTAATTGGAGGCTCCTTTTGAAGCCTCCAAGTGAAGCCACCTAGGATTCTAGGTGGACATTCTAGAAAAAGAGAGAAATTCTAGAAATTCTCACAAAAAATAAAACATCTAGCCATTAATTGGAACATTCAAATCATCGTAGCCATTAGATCTATTATATTTTCTAAAAAATTACCCACCTATGCCATTATAAAAATAGTTTAAAGTAACCCCCTAAATCTCTATGTAATTACCAACCTCTGCCATTATATAAAATAAATCAAAGTAACCCTCTAATCTTCATCAAAATTACCCACTTATGCCATTATAAATAATATTTAAAATAACATCCTAAATTTGCAACTAAATTACGTACAAATACTTAAAAATACAACTTAAAGTAACCCCTTAAACTTTACATCCATATTACCCACATATGTCATTATTAAAAATAACATGAGGTAATTCTATATTTGAATCCAAATCACCTTAATTAAAAAAATACATCAATATAAGATTCTAAATCGTGTATTTCATACACTATTGGTATATGATATACTCCCTCCGTTTCAAATTATAGGTCGTTTGACTTTTTTAATCTCAAGTTTGACCGCTCGTCTTATTAAAAAAATTTGTGCAAACATAGTCAAATTTGAGTTATTATTGAAGTATTTGTATTAATTAAGCAATTCATAATAAAAAATATGATATTCTGCATAATTTTTTGAATAAGACGAGTGGTCAAAATTAGGGTTAAAAAAGTCAAATGACCTACAATTTGGAACGGAGGGAGTAGTAATTAAGGTATATATGTATAATGTGCGTTGTCATTTATAAAGATATAGAGGAAGTGACGAGAATATAAATTTTTACGTTAAAATTATAGTTTAAAATTAGGGTTTATTAAATAAATTTAAGCGCATAAATGCAATGCAAAGTAAATATTTAAAGATCATAAATGTGTATAAAAATATTATAGAATAATTACTGACTAAAATCTATCACAATCGGAGGTCAAAATAATAAGTATATATCTATATAGGTATTGTGTTTAAATATTTAAATAAATGAGAGATAGCTCATAATAGTTTGATAGAAATATAACCTTAATTTTTTTATTTAGAGACTCCGCATTAGTTATCACGAGACACGCTAGAAAAAAGAAACAAATCCTAGAAATTCTCACAAAAATCAGAAACATCAATCATGTAAACTCTAATAAGTATAGTCATTAGTCAATTATATTTTTTTAAAAAGTTATCCATCGCTATCATTATAAAAATTTTCTTAAATAAATCCTAAAACTATATCTAAATTATCGAGATATGCCATTATAAAAAATAATTTAAATTAACCCCATAATCTTTATCATTATAAAGGATAACTTAAAATGAGATTCAAAAATTGTATGTAAGTTTAAAGATAAACTAAACTAAACACCTAAATCTTAATCTAATTATCTTCATGTGCATCCTACCGAAAAGTCCAAAAGTAAAATAATATATGATTCTAAATTACCTATTTATTATTGTTAATATAGAAATAATAAGTTAAGGTATATACGCTTGATGAGTGTCATCATGTAGACCGTTTATACATATATATGTGAGAAAGTGATGAGAATATTGTTTTTATGCTAAATAAAATGTATGGAGGTGCGATAGAAAATAAAAAAAGTATGAATGTAGATGAAAAAGTGTATAGAGTAATTACTAATTAAAAAACAATCACGAATGAAAAAAAGATAAGTATACATCTATATGAGTACTATGTTAAGTATTGAAAAAAAATGAAAGAATAGTATGTAAACAATTTTGATTATTGTGTAGAAGTTTAATTTTTAAATACAATGGTTTTTAAAAATATTAGCCCGTGCGGGAGCACGGGTTGATGGACTAGTCATTAATAATGAGGATAATATGCAATTACTGCTGGATACCGAGTTTCCCCAGATTCTAAATCTGGTTGTAATTTGGATCTCTTGAAATAAATATAGTTTTAACAAAAAAACAACTTTAGGAGGATGTTAAAGCTTTCCAATGCAAATTTCTTTTACTCTCTCTCGTGTATACAAGATCGAAATTATGATCTTGGAAACCAATAGAAACTCTGAAAACCTGTGTGACCAAGACGAAGGAGCATTTGGAAAACCAGGCCGTTGCACATTTTCATATATTCCACAGAAGAAGAGTATGAAGAAAAACTCGACCAGTGGGGAATGGCGGTCCCATTGGCTTTGCACTAGGAAGAAATTCTTCTTGGTCCTGTCGAGAAAGACTCTGAAGACTGATTGCCCGGACGTGCCACAGGGTACCTAGGACACATGGGTCACGTGCATCTCACTGAAGGCAACCACATTGGTGACACATGCAACATGCAACAACCGAAGAGACTTTTTTTTTTCCCAAACCAGTCCCATTTAGTGTGCTCCATGGGGAGTCGTATCCGGGTCAGCTAGATGCTACTCAGGTGCTCTAACCGCTAGGCTAGATGCCCTTTTGCATCGTAGATCATTACAATAATAACTATGCATGGATGAAAAATAACATGAATGTTCACATGACTTTCTTTTCTCCAATGATGCATATGTTTTGATTTTCTGCATAGGTTATACAGGATCCTGCTTGATTTGGTAAAGATTTACATGTTTGATGGTGTGGGAAATGGTTCATTTCCCCATATGGCCATTTGTTGAGTCTCTGTTTGATTGTCTTCTAAAAATATATTCATTCCATTGGACCACAGATTAAAATGAATTTGTTTGGCCACAACTTCTTCTGCAGCCTCTTTACCTAACACTGCTGTAGTAAAGTAGTTGATCAAACAAACATGCCCTTTTGTTGACCATTGTCCACTCCAGGCCTCCAGCTTGTCTCAAGCTTAGTTGCATGGAGATGCTCACTAGAGCTTGGCTCCTTTACAACCATAGTTTTCTTTTTTTCTTGTGTTTCTGTGTGGAAATATTAGGAGAGTATCCTTTACAACTCTAGTTAAAAAAGGATGAGTTGAAGATCGCGCCTGTCTGAACATCCATTCTATATGATTATTTATCAGAATTATAATATTTCCTCTGTGTTACTTCAGAAAAAACAAACTTCATTGTTTTGTCTAACAATTCCTGTGCATGTTTACTATACAAATCTGCACCAAAATATTCATATTCCACATGTCTCTTTTATTGAGAGAGACTTAACACAGACATAATAAACCTTCTATGGACAGAAACAAAATAGTAGGCACTGATAGTATGATACCTTTGGGATTTCAAAATGTCTATGAAAATTGTCACACATGTTTGGCCACACCACGAAGGCATGAATAATGCATGTAAACAAAACAAGCTTCACTGATATAATATTTGCAGAAAAGAATGAAACGCACTGTAGTTGGCGCTAGGAATTTTGATCCTTTGACTGCCTTTATTTGTTCTATGGGTTATCCAATTTCTTCATAATGTGCTTTGTTGCACAGAAATATTCCTCACATCAGCAGCAGCATTCATGGCCTTCATAGTTTAGAACCAGCAAGCCAACGGCTGTAGAAAGCCAATGCTTCCTGTGGTTTATACTCAGGAACAGTGTGCCCAGCACCCTGAGAAAGGAATAACAGGATAGTTAAAGGCAACTTAATTCGAAGATTCATTTTTTTTTTGTTTCAGTAATGCATTTACACCATTGAACATAATTTGTTTTGACTTGGAAGGTTACTATCGTGTTCATTTGCACATTATTGTAATGGATCAATAGACAAAGTTAAAAACAGTGTTCACCTTAATAGTAGCAAAACTGAGGCCATTTTTGTATCCTTGAGTGTACCTGATGAGTATAACAAGCAAAAACAAAAGTTAGGTATTTCATTTATTTGTGTATAACATACAAACATTAGTTCAATATCATGAAATTTTTTTTCAGCTGAAGATTTCCTCCACGAAAAGAAATGGTAAGTTCTATTTATAGTGAATTTATATCTAAGAATAATTCAATCTGTAGGATAAAACAATTAAAAATTGTAGAACAAATAATGACGATTTGTTTGTTCAAATACCCAGAAACTTGTTGATTGACGAGCCATGGTCTCCACGAATCAATGACTCCATAGCCTAAAGATGCCGTCCATGCTTCGCTCCCAGTGTAAGGTACACACATATCATGGTCACCGCTGTGAAACAAATGCAAAACAAATATATCATTTCATTGATAATAGTAGCTTCTTCTCAGACTAAAGAGTGTGAGAGCCAAATGATTTTACAGGTTATTAATGTACCTGTAAATAAGAGCTCGGTAACCCTGGCTTGTAAGGTTCTTGTGATAAATGATCATACTCCCAGCATCATGACGAAAATACAATTTATTTGTGCATATGAGCCATGGTCCAATTGAACTCACCTAGCATTTGCGAGATAAACTATGTTTAGAATATGGAAAGTCTAAAATTCGATCAATCAAATAAAAGCACTTATTATATGACTATCATACTGGTTCGGCATGAATCGCAGATCTGACACTATCATTGTTCAGCCATGCTGTTGCAACTTCGTCACTCTGAAGATTAAGAAAATGAGACACGGTACATAAGAAGTGGGGAGAAATGGATTATTCTTCTCCTGGGAGAAAACTTAACTCCTATACATTTTGAGAAGAAATTGCATGGCATGGAATAGGAACCAGACAAAATTCGTTATCTTTTGGTTGGAAGAAGTGGCACAATACTAGTATCAGTGTTTTAGTACTCTAGCATACACAGACCGTGAATTTGAGCTAGGCAATCTATAGTGGAATGTTTCACATTGACTAGTAAATATGGAAACATACCTAGATTTGCAACATCAACAAACTATATTCATGATGTTCGTTTTGCACTTCTTAAATATTTTTGTAGCTTTCAGTATTGTGATAGAAACTAATGAACAGATTTATAGATAGAAATGATGGAAACCACCAATGACTTGTGTTAAGGAAATGAACGAGTATACAAAATTGAGTTCATTGTTTTAGTGGAGGAAATGTGCAATCTTTCATTCTTTCTAGAAGATTAACATTCACTTGTGCTCACCATACACGGAACTCCACCGGAAGCGGCAAGTTCCTGCCATGATGGAACACGCCCATCTCTTACGGGAGCTCTCAAAGGCCAGGCCCGCCCGTGCATTCTTGTTCTTATGGGAAGGGATTTGTTAGTTACACCAAGATCTTTGAAACTTTGAGGCATTCTGCTCTCTTTTGCGATCACTTCTTTGATAGTTGTGCTGTGATAGCACGGCTCAAGAATGTCATAAATATTTAGTCCTTCGATTACCTACACAAGAACATGATATATAATATGAGAACAACACTGATTTTTACAAGATAGTGTTGCTGATTTATTACCATATCGACTTTTGATAGTGCCTCTTCGCATTTCTCGCTGCTGCTGTTCCAGTAATTTCCTTGACATGCTGTATTGGCTTCCTGCATTGTGAATAGAAATGGTGGTTAATTCAGCTCGGCTCTTCAGAGCCACAGCCTTGCTCTTGCCAGTTGATTCTATTTGAAAGAACATAGGCATGGGTTGACGTATTCAAACGAATATTATTTCAAAGTCCACCTCAAGTTTAAGAAATATTTTGTATATTTATATGGAAGCGTTCTGATTTCATCACTAAAAAATAGTGATAGGAGGAGGTTTTGGAGCAGGATTTCAGTTGGAGTACAGACGTACCGTGTATATATCATCTGAAATTAGAGCCATTCCATGCGCAAATGGTACAAGAGCATTACCATCAAATTCGTTGTCACATACACCATTTCCGACCATGTAGCCCTAACATGCAGAATACAGAAGAAAACATTAACCTTAAAGTTTATCTGAATACAAAGCGAGGCAGCAATATAAGAAAATTAATTAACCTTAAAGTTTATAGTTGGTTTAACACCTTCGTGGATTCCTGTGGAACAATTTATCAGAAACAAGAATAGGAAAGCAATTAGTAGCTGTATGAGGATGATTACAGTGCAAGCCAATACCTTTGACAACTTCATGTGAAAGGGTAGGAACATAAACTCCGGCATATGATTCTCCAGCTATGTAAAATGGATTTTTCAGGAACTCAGGGTAGAGCTCAAACCACTGGTTAAAAGCAAAAAAGAAAGAAAGAAAAAAGAACTCAGCTTTTTGTTCCTCAAGAAGATGATAAATAAATTACTGCACCAACATGAAAGAACATCTATATATACCTTGAGAAGAAAAGTATGTGAATCAGCAGCGGTCTTAAGATCGCCAGTTTTATAGTCTGAAACATTCTTTGAGTATGACAGCCCAACACCAGCAGGGGAGTCCAAGTATAACACACTAGACACCTACAAGAATAACATCATTGCTCTCAATTCAGATAAAACAGCAGATAATTTGTGCTTATGTAGGACCAATGGAGATGTCGAACCTTGGACCAGCTATAAGGGTTGAGATGAAGCTTTGGTAGGCTTCCAGCTGACCCTCCTGACTCAAAGTTGAATGGTCCTGAACCCAAAAAGACCACAGATTAGTTGGCTTGAGAGGACCAAAGTTGAAAAGAGCATGTGAAAGACATTGGACATAATACTGCAGCATTAAACATAAAAGAAGGATTCTAACACCCTGATAGGATTACGGATCCTACCAGGAACGTGGCGTAGTGAGTAGGGGTGAGAGGGGTTCGGATGAACCCTAGGGCGGCGCTTGGGCGCCGTGGCGAGGGAATTGGCGAGAGAGATGAAAGGGGGCGGCGGCTGGATCTCCCGGCTCCCTGAGGGAAGCCGGCAACAATTAGGTTGCAACTTGCTTAATTTCCAACGATCAACGTTTACAAGTTTATATCATCCAATGATAGGAAATAAAGATAACTTGGGCCTAAAGCCCCTAAGGCCTAACTGGGCCTAGCCACTGGTCCGCCTCCTCCTTTGATACGAGACGCCGGCCATAACATCTCTCCCCGCCTGCGCAAACAGCTCGTCCTCGAGCTGGAAATCGGGGTAGAGAGCCTGGAACTCCTCCCTGAGCTCCCATGTCGCCTCCTCCGGAGATAAGCCCTGCCACTGGATGAGGACATGCCACACACCACCTCGAAGCTGTGCACACAGGGCTCGAGCTGGCACCGGCAGAAGACGGCCGTCCTGGACCGGCGGAAGGGAACCAGGCGCCTGAGGCGCCGGACCCTTGTGAGGCTTGAGCAGCCCCACGTGGAAGACGTCATGGAGGCGAGCACTGGCCGGCAGCTGCAGACGGTAAGCCACGGGTCCCAGGCGCTCCACCACCTGGAACGAGCCGGCGTAGCGAGGACCGAGCTTGCCCTTGGCGCGCGGCTCCAAGGACTGGGTGGTGCGGTTCAGGAGGCGCAGCCACACCCAGTCCCCCACTGCGAACTCGACATCCCGATGGCCCGCGTCGTAGTATTTCTTGGAGAGCTGCTGGGCCTGGAGAAGGCGTTGGCGCACCTCCGCCAGGACCTTGTCGCGGGAGCGAAGCAGAGCATCGGCTGCCTCTGTGCGCGCCGAGCTGGGCGTGTAGGGCAGGAGCGGGGGAGGCGGCCTGCCATAGACCACCTCGAATGGAGTCGCCCGAAGCGCCGTGTGGAAGGAGGTATTGTAGCAATACTCCGCCCATGCCAACCAGTCGACCCAAGCTCGCGGGCGATCACCTGTCACACAGCGTAAGTACATAGCGATAACCTTGTTGACCACCTCAGATTGGCCGTCCGTCTGAGGATGGAAGGCCGTGCTCATGCGAAGCGTCACCCCCGCCATCTTGAAGAGGTCCCGCCACACATGGCCGGTGAACACGGGATCCCTGTCGCTGACGATGGAGGAGGGGAACCCGTGTAGCCGGACGATGCCGTCGAAGAAGGCGCGCGCGACAGACGTCGCCGTGTACGGGTGGCCGAGGGCGATGAAGTGCGCGTACTTGGAGAAGCGGTCCACCACGGTGAGGATGACCGACTTCCCATGTACCTTGGGGAGCCCTTCGATGAAGTCCATGGAGATGTCCGCCCACACCTGGGACGGCACCTCCAGCGGCTGCAGCAGACCCGCCGGCCGCTGCGTCGACGTCTTGTTCTGCTGGCAAGTAACACAAGACCGCACCCAGTCCTGGACTAGGGTCCGGTCGCCAGGGATGTAGAAGTCGGCGCGGAGGCGGTGGAGCGTCTTCTGCGTTCCCTCATGACCCGCGGTATGGGCCAGGAGGAACGCCTGGTTGCGGAGGTCCCCGTGGTCGGGCACGAAGATGCGGCTGCCGTGCAGGAGGAGACCCTCGGCGTAGCGCCAGGGCGCCTGCAGGTCGCCGTCGCGGAGGAGCTGCAGGAGGGCCTGGGCGTCAGGAGCAGCGAGCGTGGCCGCCCGAACGTCGTCGACGAAGGCGAAGGAGGGCGTGGACAGGGCGCACACCGCCTCTGTGCCACCCTGCTCGGCGTCGCGGCGGGACAGAGCGTCGGCGACCGTGTTGAGACGGCCCGGCCGGTACTCCACCTCGAAGTCGAAGCCGAAGAGCTTGCTGATCCACTGGTGCTGGGGAACAGTAGACAGGCGCTGGTCCAGCAAAAACTTGAGACTGTAGTGGTCAGTGCGTACCCGAAAGTGGCGGCCCCATAGATATGGTCGCCAGTGTCTGACGGCCTGCACAAGGCCAATCAGCTCACGCTCATAGGCCGCCAGCTTGAGGTGGCGCGCGGCGAAGGGGCGGCTGAAGAAAGCGAGGGGCCCGGCGCCCTGGTGGAGGACGGCGCCAAACCCCGCACCCGAAGCGTCACAGTCCACCACGAATTGCGAGGAGAAGTCCGGCATCTGCAGAACCGGTCCTGTCGTCAGGGCGCCCTTGAGCGCCTAGAAGGCCGTCTCGGCCTCCTCATCCCACGAGAACGCGTCGCGGCGCAGCAGCCTCGTCAGTGGCGCCGCGGTAAGGCCGAAGTCCTTGATGAACTTCCGGTAGTAGCCGGCGAGGCCCAGGAAGCCGCGCAAACCGCGAGTTGAGCGCGGCGTCGGCCATGTCGACACGGCGGCGACCTTGTCGCTGTCCATGGCCACGCCATCCGCCGAGATCACGTGGCCCAAGTATGCCACCGAAGTCGCCCCAAACGAGCACTTGGAGCGCTTGACGTGGAGGTAGTTGGCTTGCAAGGTGCTGAGGACGGTGCTGACGTGCTGCAAGTGCTCTGCCCAAGATGAGCTGTAGATGAGGATGTCATCAAAGAATACGAGCACAAACCGGCGTAGGTAGGGGCGCAGGACGTCGTTCATCAAAGCCTGGAAAGTTGCCGGGGCGTTGGAGAGGCCGAACGGCATCACCAAGAACTCATAGTGGCCATGGTGCGTGCGGAACGCCGTCTTGGCGACGTCCTCGGGGTGCATGAGCACCTGGTGGTACCCCGAGCGCAGGTCCAGCTTGGTGAAGAAGCGCGCACCAAAGAGCTCATCCAGCAACTCTTCGACTACTGGGATCGGGAACTTGTCCTTGGACGTCTTGGCGTTCAAGGCGCGGTAGTCGATGCAGAAGCGCCAAGAGTTGTTCGGCTTGCGGACCAGCAGCACCGGCGCCGAGAACGGGGAGGTGCTGGGGCGAATGATCCCCTGGGCGAGCATGGCCTCGCACTGCCTCTCGAGCTCGTCCTTCTGGAGCTGCGGGTAGCGGTAGGGGCGGACGGCGACGGGAGCCGTCCCCGGCAGGAGGTGGATGCGGTGGTCGTAGGGGCGCGCCGGGGGTAGTCCCTAGGGCTCGGTGAAGACGCCGCTGAACTGCTCGAGGAGCTGGTCGAGGAGGGGGTTGTCGTGGGCGACGGACGCAGCGTGGGCGGCCGGCGCTGACGCCGATGCCGGGGGCGCGCCCAGGCCTGTCCACACCACCTGGCGCGTCCCTCGCAGGAACGTCATGGAGAGGGCGTCCAAGTCCCACAGGACTTTCCCCAATGAGCGGAGGAACTGGAACCCCAGGATGAGGTCGAAGGCGCCCAAACCGATGCCGTAGCAAGTGATGCTGAATTCGTCCGAGCCGATCTTCAGGGGGACGTCCCGTGCCACGCCCTGGCAAGGAACGCGATCGCCGTTGGCCACGAGGACCCGCAGGGTGGGGTGCGGTGTGGCCTCTGGAGTAGGCGGCGCATGAGGTCGGCGCTGACGAAGTTGGCCGACGAGCCGGAGTCGAGGAGTGCGACCGCCCGCTGGCCGCGCAGGTCCACCTCTAGGAGCATGGCGTCCGCAGCACGCACGCCCGCAATGGCGTACAGGGAGACCGTCGGTGGGGCGTCGGAGTCGGGCGCCGCCACGTTCGCCTGCTGAGCAGCAAGCGCCCCCGCGGGCTGGTGCTCGAATGCCGCGGCGGCCGCCACCTCAGCCGGAACGTCGTCGTCGAGGTAGTCAGCGGACTCGAGGTAGAAGAGCCGCTTGCACTGATGACCGCGAACGAAGGGCTCGTCGCAGTTGTAGCAAAGTCCCTGGCGGCGGCGTTCCAACTGTTCCGCCGGAGTGAGACGGCGGAACTGGCGGATCGGCGGTAGGGCAGGCGCCGTCGGGGCGGCCGTAGACCCTGGCGCGGCTGGCAGCTGAGGTAGCGGCCGCGCCGGGGACTGGGAGGGGCGTTGCGGTGGTCGGTTCGACCGTTGCGCGGCCTGCGGCCACGCGTTCCACAGGGCGTTGGCGCGCAGCTCAAACGCCCGCGCAAGGCGAACTGCTGTGGCCAGGTCCTGGGGCTTGTGGAGCTCCACGTCCACACGGATGTGGTCGGGCAGACCGCCCACAAACAGCTCGGCCTTCTGGACACCGTCAAGGTTGCGCGTGTGGCACAACACCGTGTTGAAGCGGTCGGCGAAGTCGTGGACGGACGCCGTGAAGGGTAGGCGACCCAGCTCGGCCAGGCGGGAACCTCTGACAGCCGGACCGAACCGATCATGGCACAGTTCCTTGAAGCGATCCCACGGCGGCATCCCCTCGTCCTGCTCGAGGGCGTAGTACCACGTCTGCGCCGCGCCCGTCAAGTGGTATGAGGCCAGCCATGTGCGATCCGATGCTTGCGTGCGTTGGCCGCGGAAGAACTGCTCGCACTGCGTGAGCCAGTTGAGCGGATCGATGGCGCCGTCGTAGGTCGGGAACTCGAGCTTGTAGAAGCGAGGGGGCGCAGGGCCATGCCCTGATCAGGTAGGTCTGGCGCCCGACCAGAGTAGTCAAGCGGCGGCGGCTGCTCCCACGACCGCGTTCCCACAAGTGCCGAGAGCAGTGCGTCATCAGCGCTCCCGTAAAGGGCGCCGGACTGGTAACGTCCCGCCTGGGTGGCGGGCGCGCTTGGCGGGGCGCGAGGCGCCGCGGTGGAGGACGTGCGTGCCGGCGCCATGGTGTAAACCGGCGCGGATGACGGCCACCCAGGGATCGGCGAAGGCGACGGCGGGAACGTCATCATGTGGATGGGGACGCCTTCTGGCGACGGCGCTGGTGCGGCCTTCTCGGCCGCGGCGGTAGAGGGCAGGGCCGCCAGCGCCACCGAGGGAGCAGGCAAAGGCAGCGGCTGCTCCACCGGGCGATGCAGGAGGAGGTCGCGGATCCCGGCCAACTGTTGACCCAGGTTGAGGACGGCGGCGGTCAGCTGCACCGGCGTCATGACGAAGTTGGAGGGCGGCGCGCCCTGGGGAAACGACGAGGCTGGCGCGGTTGGGAGCGACGAGATCGCGAGCGCCATGTTGGACGATGGTGGCGGCGGCGGCGGCGGTAGGGTGGTGGCGGGCGGCAGGGAGGTGGTGGGCGGCGGCAGGGAGGCGGCGGTTGCAGGGTTGCCTGACATCACTGATACCAGATTGATAGGATTACGGATCCTACCAGGAACGTGGCGTAGTGAGTAGGGGTGAGAGGGGTTCGGATGAACCCTAGGGCGGCGCTTGGGCGCCGTGGCGAGGGAATTGGCGAGAGAGATGAAAGGGGGCGGCGGCTGGATCTCCCGGCTCCCTGAGGGAAGCCGGCAACAATTAGGTTGCAACTTGCTTAATTTCCAACGATCAACGTTTACAAGTTTATATCATCCAATGATAGGAAATAAAGATAACTTGGGCCTAAAGCCCCTAAGGCCTAACTGGGCCTAGCCACTGGTCCGCCTCCTCCTTTGATACGAGACGCCGGCCATAACACACCCTAAAATAAAAACTGCAGACTTCACTCATTATTATTACAGAAAAGAAAATATACTGCATGAAACCAGCGATATAAAATCAATTATTTGAACAATACTAAAGATGGAATTTAGTCGGATCAAAATTTCTAAATAGCAAGCAAGCATATTCTGGCTGCATGTAATACTATGTAGGAAAGAACAAGTCGTTTGTGATATAAAAAGGGCTAAAATAGCAACATAAATATTGACATCAAAGATAACCATTGATATAAGTGTATCGGAACCCTAAACAATAGTATGATTGTATGAAGTGTATCAAATTAAGCACCCAAGCTATTATCTCTTCTCTGTTTGAGGAATTCTGCAGCTCTAGTGCAACATAAGACGGAAACTGGGCCTTCAATATATTTACGATTCCTCAGTTTTTTTTTTCAGCAGTTGTCTGCTAGACTGCTACCCGATCGATAAGATAGAAAGTACATGCATTGGGCCCGGGCCCTTTCATGTTCTTCGCCACAAAAGTTCTCCTCCATGATTCGGGGCCATTTAGACCCACCTGGACATTTGCCCTATAATATGAATACCTGAGTTTTGAACTATCGCTTATTCGCTTCTCTCTCCGGATCTTCTTTACCTTTCTTCTCTGCCTTTCTGCAGTGCCGACATCATCTGTTGCCATCGGCCATCGCTATGTTAACCATGCATGTTTAAATTCGTCAACTTTTTCATTGCTACATTAAATTCAAATGTTTGATACTAATTAGAAATATTAAATATAGATAACTGACAAAACCCATTTCATAACCCCGGGTGAAATAGTGAGACGAATCTATTAAGCCTAATTAGACTATGATTAGACAATGTCGTGCTACAGTAAACAATCTCTAATGATGGATTAATTAGGCTTAATAGATTCGTCTCACGATTTTCCGTCCACCCATGTAATTAGTTTTATATTCAGATCATGTTTAGTTCTCTTAATTTTCGGTTTAAAATTGCTACAGTTCCGATACCCCCTATTGTACTAACTACATCCACTAGCCATCCTCTGATCCACTACACCCTAACACCCATGCATATATCCACCAACAGATTCTTCTACAAATAGGTCAGCTAGCATTATCAATCTCCACTAGCTGAGTAACGTGCTGGGACAAAAAACCTTATCTCGCGCTACCTGAGCATATATGGATTACTATTAGACAAGACAGGTTGTTGAGGTCGGAAAGAACGGTGAAGCTTGGAGAGAACCAAGATGCGAAGAAAACGGAGCAGCAGAGAGGCCGGAATAATATCTTGATGCAGCAGCTAGCGGTTAGCTTTCCCAAGACCACAAGATGGACAGCGACGGGATGCGACTAGGAGCTTGGCGGCTGTGCGTCTTTACGCGAAAGCAACAGCGCAGCAGCTAGCCGGCCCCACCGTTTGGCTTCTCCCTCTCCGCCGCTCTCTCGGCCTCCTCGGCTACTCCGTCCGCCGCCGCCGCAACACACCAAGCAAGCAAGAACCCAGCAGTCCCCAGAATGCATGATGGTTTGCTTGCCCAAAGGGGAAAAAGAAATCGCAACGAACGAACGAACGAACGAACAAGCAAATAATTAAGGGACAATATCGATCGAGAGGCCGGCGGGCGGCGCACCGTGTTCGTAGACGAAGCCGTCGAAGCTGGAGCAGCCGGGGCCGCCGTTGAGCCAGAGCACGAGGGGGTCCGCGGCCGGGTCGCGCTCCGACTCCACCAGGTAGTAGAAGAGCCGCCGGCCGTGCGCCTCGTCCACCGTCACGTACCCGCCGTAGTGCCTCGACGGCAGCTGCCCGCCCCCGAACCCCGGCACGCGCTCCACCAGCGCCCCCTCCGGCGCCGCGCCGCACCGCCAGCAGGCCAAGGAGGATACCACCATCAGCAGCAGCAGCAGGAACGACGACGACGACGCAGAGCAGGCGGCCATTGCTGCGTGCGGTGGTGGCCGGCCTGGACGACGGAGCTCGACGATATGGCCAGGACAGGGACGGGCGGCCGGGGGCGTGTCTATATAGAGCTGCGTGCCCTGCGTATATATGTCGCCGCTACTGGCTGAACGCTAGGTAGCTAGCGAGACGAGACCGGCGGAGGCGTGGAGCCGTGGAGTACATGATGTCGTTGAAGGCACGCACGGGACGGGACGGGACGGGACGCGCGGTGACGTCCTGACGTTGACGCCCGGTGTGGACTCGCGCAGTGTGTCCCGGCCTACCCAACTCAAAACTGAAGCATCCAATCAACGCCCGGCAGGGACATGCATGTACCGTCCAGCCACACGATGGCATACTACTACATTCCAGCTATAGATGGCCATGCAGCCCGAGGCCCGCTAGCCCGGCCCGAAGCCCGCTTTTTGGCCCGGCCCGAGCCCGGCCCGGCCCGCTCTTGAACGGGCCCGTGCCAGCCCGGCCCGACCTGCAGTGCCGTGCCTGGGCCGCCACCCCAGCACGGCGGGCAGCACGGCCCGGCACGGCTACAACGGCCGGCACGGGCGGAGGCCCGTTACTGGCCCAGCAACGGTCGGCCCAGTAACGGCCTCCGCGTCGTATAAGCGGCCGAAGCCGCCGCGGCCTCCGTCCCCACAACCCTAATCGTCCTCATTCGTTTCGTCGCTCCGTCCCCCCGCAGCCGCAGCGGCTCAGCCGCTCGCGGCGACCCCCGCCTCGCCGGTCGCTGCGACGCCGGCACGCCGCCTCTACGCCTCGACGCCGCCTCGCCTCGCCTCGCCCCCATCCATCCACTCGTCCTCCACTCCTGACTCCTCCCTGTCTCCGGCGAATACGTGTCTTCGGCTCCAGATCCGGCCATCTATAGTCCTCCTCCCACTTCTCTCCCCCCGATTCGTCGTTGTCCTCTTCGGCTCCGGGCTCCGGCTGCGCAGGTACGAACCCTAACCCTAACCCCAACCCTAGATCTATCTTGCTCTCCTTCTCCATTGCTCTCCTTCTCCTTCCTCTGGCTGACTGTGTTTGCTTTCTTGTGCAGGTCGTTGGCCGTTGTGTTCTGCAACGTGCGGAGGCGGCGCGCGCCGTTGAGGTACGGAGCCGTTCATGTCTGGGAAGCGGCCACGGCATGGTGGGTCGGTGGAGGAGCATGATCCGACCTCCATCAACCATGACCTCGTGCTGCAAGGCCTTGCTCCGGACGGCGACGACGACGACATCACTGGTGATGCGGAGGCTTTGCTTGGGATCGTCGGCCCGGTCGGTGGTGGCAGTGGCAGTGCTGCTGCTCCGATCGAAGTCGATGAGCAGCAGCCTGCCCCTGCCAGTACCCCGTCGGCCTCTCGGGGGAGCACAGGCCGCTCCAAAGCCGCCAAGGGCTCCAAGCGGCCTAGATCGGGTGTCTGGGAGGACTTCACCGAGGTGTTTGAGGAGCTGCCCGACGGCAGTCAGGGATTGAGGATAAGTGCTATATGCATTCACTGTAAGCATGTTCTTTCTGCTCGCTCTTGTTTTGGTACTGGTCATTTGCTTAGGCATCAAAAGAGTTGTAGAAGTAAGGCCGATCATGCTTCCCAAATTCAGTCTCGGCTTGCTTTCAATCCAGACGGCAGTGTCCGTAATTGGGATTACAACCCTGAAGTTGCCCGTAAAGAGCTATGCCGCTTGATTGCCAGACTTGATCTGCCTCTTGGTTTTGGTGAGACTTCTGCCTTTGAGGAGTACATCCAACGTGCTCATAATCCTCGCTTTTCTGTTGTTTCTAGGCAAACCACAACTAGAGATTGCTTTAAGTACTTCAATGAACGTCGTGATAATCTTATTGAGTGCTTTCAGTCTGTTTCATCTGTTTGCCTTACCTCAGACATCTGGTCTGGGAATGCTAAGGAAGATTTTATTTCTGTGGTTGCTCATTTTGTTTCTCCTGAGTGGGAATTGGAGAAGAGAGTCATTGGGCTTAGGCTCATTGATGTCTCACATTCTGGGATAAACATTGCTGAGCGTATTGAACGTGTGGTTAGTGAATTTGGTTTGAAGGATAAAATTTTTGCTGTTACACTTGATAATGCATCTGCTAATTCTTCTGCAATTGCAAGGCTTGCACCTTCATTTGCTGGTTACCTTGGCCCTGAACCTGAGCTTCCTGACCTTGGCCCTGAACCAATGCGTGTGCGTGGACTCATCCACCAGCGCTGTGCTTGCCACATAATTAATCTCATTGTCAAGTCAGGTTTGAAAAGGTTGCAGTCTTACATTGAGGCTTTCAGAACTGCTATATCTTTCTTGAATTCTTCTAACCAACGCATTGCCTCATACAAAAATTTCTGCATTGCAAAGGGGGTACGCCCTCGTAAATTTGGTTTGGACATAGATGTGAGGTGGAATTCAACATACCTCATGCTCAAACATCTCATACCATACAGAGGCACCTTTTCTGTGTTTATTGCTACTCATTATGGTTTGACTAAGGATGGCCAGCCACTCCTTACTGATGCCCACTGGTATATTGGTGAGAAAGTTTTAGAATTTCTTGAGATCTTTTATGATTCTACTGTTGCAATTTCTGGTGTTTACTATCCAACTAGTCCTCTTGTGTTACATCAGGTAATTGCTATAGCTGGCCATTTGCATAACTATGAGAATGATCAGTATCTGAGAAATATTGTTCTTCCTATGAAACTTAAATTCCTAAAATACTGGCAGAACATACCTCTGTTATATTCAATTGCTTTTATTCTAGATCCTAGAGCTAAGATGCAGGGCTTTCATAATGTTCTTACACTACTGTCTCAGTACAGTAATACTGATTACTCCTCCTACTTTGGTGAGGTAAGAACTCAGTTGTTCAAGCTTTTTGGTAAGTATGAACATAAATTTGGCTCTGTTAGGTCTCAAAGGTCCTCACATCCACCTGTGTCTGCTGGTAAGTCAAAAACTCAATGGGGTAGAATTTTTGCATCTCCTTCATCTCTGCCTGCTGCATCTATGCCTGCTTGTTCATATGTGCCTGCTTCATCTATGCCTCCTGTTTCTGAGTTGGCATCCTACCTTGATAGTGATTCTGTAACATGCTATGATGATGACTTCAACATCCTTAATTGGTGGCAGGAGCATAAGCTATCATTTCCAATTCTATCTATATTAGCTAAAGATGTACTTGCAGTCCCTGTCTCAACTGTTTCTTCGGAGTCTTGCTTTAGTCTCACTGGCAGGGTTATCGAGGAGCGGCGACGGCGCTTGGCCCCAGAGACGGTGGAGATGCTCACTTGCATGAAGGATTGGGTACTTGGAGATGAAAGGGCACAGCACACTGTGGAGGACCCAGAACTTGAAGATGCTTTCAAGAATTTGTTCCTTGACGACACTGATTGATCACTGATCAGTAAGTAATCCACTCTCTTTCAAATTTATTTCATGTCATGTCTATTGAGTTGATCTGTTGATGATTGAGTAAGTTCTAAATTTTGTTTCAGGCCTGAAGAATTGTCTACAAGTTATCAAGTCTTAGTCTTAGCGCCTTAGTATCTTGGTGTCTTAGTTTGCTGTTCAGTATGGTTATGTAATGTTGAACTTCAATTTGAACTGTGTTGTAATATGTAATGGAACTTGAACTTATTTGCTAGCTGGCTGTACTCTTTTTCCCTTCTTAGGGTTTTCTCACAAGGGTGAGTTTTTACCTAAGAAGGTTTTTAATGAGGCAGCAATCAAAACAGCTAGCAAAATAATATTAATCCTTTCTTGAATGCTGGTAGCCTGGTAGCTTTGAGAATTGAGTTGAGTTGCTTTGAGAATTGAGTTGAGACATATCTGTTGGCTGTTGCTTTGAGAATTGAGACATATACATATCTGTTGCTTTGAGAATTGAGAGTTGAGACATCTGTTGCTTTGAGAATTGAGAAATTGAGAGTTGAGACATTTGAAATCTGTTGTTTTTGAAATCTGACTGTAAAAACATTTGAAATGGTATGTTTTTTGCCAAACGGGCTATGGGCCGGCCCAGGCACGTAATCCTGCCGTGCTTCACGGCCCGGCCCGGCACGAAATGGGTACCACGGGCCCGTGCCTGGGCCGTCGCCTCAGCACGGCGGGCGGCACGGCACGGCCCGCAGCCTTGGCCGTGCCGGGCCAGGCACGGTCATTACGTGCCCGTGCCGACCCGGGCCCGGGCCGGGCCGGGCCGGGCGGCACGCATGGCCATCTATATTACAACTCGTTACAACCTCAGAATCCTATTTTTAGAGTCCTAGTCGGATTACAAAAAAGGTGACCGGTCTGACCGGTCCCCCGCACCGGTCAGACCGGTTCGGGCGTGACCGCCGTCCTGTCTTGCTCCATGCGCCGTCTTCTTGTCTTGCAATCCTTCTGGTCCTTGTGCCAATTTTGGTTGTCAAACAGCATGTCAGCTCGAACCAGAGAGGGACGCCCTGCATGTCGACGGCGACGGCGACGGCAGGATGGGCACGAGAGCGCGCGGCCACGATGGCGCTGCTGCGACCTGCGAGCTTCGTTGGCCTGGGGCTTCGTCTGCCAAGCAACTTGCTGAGCCCCGCTGCTTGGAATTTGGCTGTGACAGGAGAACAGTGTTGCTCCGCGGATGCTTCCTGCATGAGCGGCGCGCCATGTGCCCCGCACATGCTTCCTCTCGGCGGGGCAAAGCCGAACAGCCCTGCTCCTCCTGCTCCCTTCTTCCGGAGAAATTGCATGCGCTGCAGCGTCGAGATCTTGGCGGCGACGCCCGGGTGGATTCTGTGGTGCCATCAGCAGGCAGAACAGCATGTGTTGAAGCTAGAGCAATTTAAA
>CM014272.1:84151343-84189406 GCA_004135705.1 Alloteropsis semialata | reverse complement strand
TCTCAAAAAAAAAAGAAAAAAGAAAAGGAAGAGACATATCTCTGATCCGGTGTGAGGAGCCCACAGATGCAACCGACTTCAGTTTCTTTTTCGGGAATTTTTTTATTTTTAATTTTTCTTTTTTATGATTTTGCAAAAACGGTATCCGGATGACAGATTTTACAAATCTGTCATCCAACCGCCGAATGAAACGGCGGTTGCCATATAACCGCCGTATCAAACGGCGGACAAAAAAACCGCCGAATGAAACAGGCGTTAAGCTACAGTACCCACGGTGCTACATTAACCCGTGGGTACTGTAGCGCTTTACCGCCGATTCAA
This sequence comes from Alloteropsis semialata, assembly GCA_004135705.1. Classification (NCBI taxonomy): domain Eukaryota; kingdom Viridiplantae; phylum Streptophyta; class Magnoliopsida; order Poales; family Poaceae; genus Alloteropsis; species Alloteropsis semialata. The sequence goes on along the minus strand of CM014272.1, from coordinate 84,189,085 downwards.
ACGGCGGTTCCTCCCTCTTGTGTCAAAAAAATCATAACTTTTTCATATGAACTTGAATGAAGCTAAAATTTATACAAAAATTGTACATCTCGACGAGATCTACAACTTTATAGTTCAAACTTTTTTCATTTGAAATCATTTTTATGTTCAAATAATCCACACAATATTTATATCTAAAATTTGAACATGAAGATGATTTCAAATGAAAAAAGCTTGAACTATAAAGTTGTAGATCTCGTCGAGATCTATAATTTTTTTATAAATTTTAGCTCCATTCAAGTTCATATGAAAAATTTATGACTTTTTTTGACACGGGAGGGAGTAACCGCCGTTTCATTTGGCGGTTTTTTCTATCCGCCGTTTGATACGGCGGTTATATGGCAACCGCCGTTTCAATCGGTGGTTGGGTGACAGATTTGCAAAATCTATCATCCGGACATCGTTTTTGCAAAATCGTAAAAAAGAAAAATTAAAAATAAAGTAAATTCCTTTTTCGGGCAAGCAGTGTCAGGTAGTCCAGTTCGTCGGCCGATGATCTTGTTTACTGCTCCATCCGTCCTGCTTTGTCTTTTATAAATTCATTATTTTCTATGAATCTAGATATACGTTATATCCATATACCGAAAAATAACGAATTTAAAAAGGCAAAAATAAATAGTAATTTAAGACGGAAGTAGTGTTACTCATCATCCTTTAAAGCATGAAGACATTTTAGTTTTACTTTAAGTTAGTCAAAATTTTCCATCTTCAACTAAGAGGCGCACAATGGTCCAGATCTTCACCAGGATAGCGTTGTATTGGTACAGAACAGACACTGTGTATTGGTAGTGCTCTTTTCTTTGGGAATCGAATACCGTTTTGAGGGCTGACGTTCACATGCTCGACGCATGACGAACGGCAAGCAGCCTGCAGAAGCAGATCCACCTTCACGGTGGACATGAGCCCGGTGATCACCAGCACAGAGGAACTAGTCCGGTACTCCGGTAGTATTCTGGGAACATGGCACAGTCCACTGTGCAGGAGGGTAACAGCATCATATATGATGACGTATTCAAGTAAAAGCAAAACAAATTTAGTTTCGGTAAAATTAATGAGTGACAATGCTATATACAATTGCAGGTAGATGGTAGAGTACTATCTTTCTGTTGGAATGCTCGCGTCAGTAGAAAATTTTTTCACCAACATATAACTGAAAACGTCAGTTCATCTGGCTCCGTGTTCATTACCATTTCATGTAAGCAAGCTTCAGCCTTTCCAATACCTCAGGATTATTCCTTGTACACTGACGGTGTCAGTTCGTCTGGCTCCATGTTAATTCCCATTTCCTGTAAAAAAGCTTTAGCCTTTTCTATATGTCCATGGTTACAATATCCATTTAAAAGAGCTATGTATGTGTAACCATCAGGCTTCAGTCCTTTCCGCAACATCTCATCAAATAATTCCCTGGCATCCTCTAAATATTCTGCTTTGCAGAGTCCATCAATCAATACTGTGTAACAGTACACATCAGGTTCAATTCCCATGTCTTCCATGTTGACCCTCAACTTATTGTGCTTTACTCTGAGAAGGGAGCCCCTACTCTCCTTTTCAAGGCCCGGACACTTTTGGTGCAGGGTTTCCTTCAGGTAACCGTGCAGTATGACTGTGTATGCATATGCATCAGGCTGAATGCCTAACTTTATCATGTGATCAAATAGTTCGCGTGCTTCTCCGAACTGACCAGCCCTGCGGTACCCATTCATCATCACAGTGTATGCAATGACATCAGGAGGTCCCTGCTGAACCATACGTTGGAACCATAAGCGAGCATTGTACATATCTCCTGCCTGACAATAGGCTAATATGAGTTCGCTAAACGAAGTTCTATCAGGAACAACATGCTTTTCTAACATCATGCTGCATACAGCTGAAGCTCCTTTCACTTTTCCTTCTCTACAAAGGCCATTTATCAATTTTGAACATGAAAAATGATCCACAAGACTTCCTTGCTGAGCAGCCCTAAAGAAAAGCTTGCAAGCATGGTCAGTACAGCCTGAATGCAAATAACCACAAACCATACCACTGTACAGCGCTTCGATATTATCTATCCCTTTTTCTTCTACTTCATTAAATAACTCCAATGCATCAGTCAGGTGGCCTACCCTACAAAAACTGTCGATTGCTAAACCATAGGTTAGTGAATTCTCCAACCCCTGATCCATCATATGGTCTAGAAGGGAATTTGCCTCCATAACAAGACCTCTCTGGCAAAACCAACTCACCAGTATGTTATATGTAACTATGTCTGGTAGTATATTTGTTTCCAGCATCTGCTCAAATACCTGTAGAGCGCTTAGTATGCGTCCCTGGAGACAGTAACCATTTATCAGGCAAGTATAGTGGATTCTGTCAGGTGCCAAATCCCTAGCCATCATTTCATTCAGTAGCTTAACTGCCGCATTCATGTTCCCAAGCTTGCAATAAGCATCCATAGCAATGTTATATACCACCTTATCAAGATAGATCCCTGAATCCCTAAATTTCTGGAAGTGCACAATAACATCAGATGCCTTGCCCAACTTACTCAAGCACTGTAGAAGATAACCAACAATGTGACAATTTATCTCGATACCGTGGAATTCCATGGCCTCACAATGATCTAGAGCCTTTAACGCATTGCCCATTTTGCAGTAACTACGAATGAGATAGCTATAACCATAAACATCAGGGGCGCATCCTTGCTTCGCTTTCAACTCCAATACCTTTTCAGCCTTCTCCAGTTTCGTTTCTTTGCAAAGTCCATCCATTACCATGTTATAAGCCATTGCCTCAATTGGGACCCTCTCTTTGGTGACCCATTGAAGAACCTCATAAGCTAGATCATACTTTCCACAATCACAAAGACCAATAACAAATGACGAGTATTCATGCGGCTTCACGCCTGATTCAATCATCTCAACCCACAATTGGAATGCTTCGTCTGCCTTCTTTGCTTTTAGAAGCGACCTAGTGACTATGCTTAATGAATCAGCACCTAGAGTCAACTGGGAGCACTTCATTTGATCATAAGCTGCAACAACCAGCTCTGATCCACTGCTCCGTGCTACAAATTTGAGAACAAAATTGCAAGTCCAAGCTGATGGAACATAGCCAAGCTTGCATAGATGACCAAGCATGTCTATTGTGGCTTGTGCATCATGGCATAGAGTGTATGCCTTGATCAAGCAATTGCATGCAAATGAGAGTGCATGAGGGGTGGCACATGTTCTTGTGAGGTGATTCATGAGTTCTAAGATTTCAGGAGCACCACTACCAGTTGGCGAAACAATCTCATAGAACAAGGATTCCAACATCTTCCCCTGGGGTGAATGGGATAAAATGTGAATGATCTCTGAGTAGGTTGCAAAATCATGGTGAAATCCAATGCTCTTGATATCTTCAAAGTAGGCAAATGCAACTGCAGGCTTCCTCTTTAGGCAGTGGAGTGTCTGCACAACACTTTCAGGACTCAAAACAGGGGATTGTTTCCGGATGATTTCACTATCAGGGACAAAATTCGGCTTCTCATCACCACTTGAGAAGTCTGGTTGAATTGAAGCGGCGAGTGCTGAGAAGGGGCACGAAAAAATTTCCCTGGGGAAAACCCTCCAGTGTTTGAACCATTTGCCACGACATTTTGATTGGCATCTCACAAGCATGATAAATATGGATCTTTCAGCCCTGCATATGAGCCATCACAGGTAAAAAGGAATCTGCCTGCATTAAGGAGAAAGGTAAAAAAAAATCTATCAAATCCTGAATGATGTATAATTTCTAATATCACAAATCGCTAATTATATATACATTTGATTGGGAACCTTGAGAAATTGTTCCTAAATAGGATGCATTAAAGGAGTAAAAAAGAACACTCCAAGAGTGAGTAAGATTTGAACTCCTAATTGCACACTCTCATAGACGCATACAAGCCGAGTCAGGTTATCTGGACCATCTGCTTAAAGAAGAAAAGACTCACAGGCTCCATTGCATGGATATCATGCGTGTATGAGGATATTTCACATTGGTGCCACCCTGAGGGCTAAGTCCCAAGCACCCAAATAAGTGAGCAGCATAAGTGAAATAATCATAACATTAAATAATCAGAAGAATACAGAAAATACGGATAAAAATAGTCTTAATTTTTAAAGAGGCACTTTTGAAAAAAAAAAAGGTTTGTAAATATCTTTCCCTCAGTGTTGGACCATTTTGCATTTTACATGGAAAAACTTATGACCCACTGCCACTGGCTCAAAAAATAAACCCAAGCTCTCTTGTTCCATGGTAGCATCCTACAACTACAATTGTTTGTGATTTGCCAGAGAGGTGAATTCTTCAATGTGATTAACATCCACTTTGGCTTATTTGTGTTATCAGCCTATAACTAGTGCCAGAAGCAGTTGCTTGAAAAATAAGCTAGGTGTTTAGTCCTAGTCGCACATACACGAATGAATTACCAACGAACTCAAGGTCACTTCAAATCCCCAAATGTTAAATTACTTTGAAGCAATAAATACGTCACAAACATTAGATGATTAGAGCATGGTGACCAGGTACCTTGCTCTGCTCGCCATGTAAGGTTAGTCGCGCTAGGCCTGCTAAGAAGCGCACCTCCTTCCTCACTCCGGCGCCGCACGACTGCCCCTACCGGCGACGGCCTCCTCTAAGCGCGGCAAGCCAACCTGCCGCGGCTTGGCTGCTGCCGCCGTCGCCCGCCGGCGCGCCCTCTGCCCCACCACGCACTCTTCCGCCAAGTGCCGGCTGCCCAGTGCTGTGCTGCCGCTCTCCTGACCGGCTTGCAGTTGCAGCTGCTTTTCCGCCGGCAGCCGAAAGCAAGGGTTTCTGCCGGCCGCCGCCGCCGTCTCTCTGTTCTCCCGGCGCGCTGGGGCGCGTGTCTATCATATTGGGCCGACTAGACTAGGTACCAAACAGGCCCAATTAAGCCCTTGGATACTTGGGCTTTTCCTCGGAATTTCCTGGTATGCTAATTGGGCTGGACGAAACGGAGTACAATCCTTTGCACAGAGGAATAGAGGAAGAGAGGATCCAATTTTTAAGTGGGGAGGTTTTTTTTTTTGGCTCGCAGCTAAGAAATGGCATGTATGGGGAAAAAAAACTGAATTTGTAGATCTTTTTCTGTAAAACAAAATGCTCGTACCGATGAATTCCTGTGTACCAAAAATACCCCTCAGGCATCCCATTCTACTGCCGGCCGGCCGGCCAGCGGCCGCGGCCCACGGCCAAGCCGGATCCTTGTCCTTTTGCCATTCAGTTGTCAACGCCGAGCGCCGGCCGCCGGCACCTCTCAGCACACGGCAGCTCCAAGGCAAAGCATTCTTCTTTCTTCGTCCATTATTGGCCTCACCTTCAGTCCACATCCAGCTGTGCTCGTGCTACTCTAGTGTCTTAGCTAGAGTCGAGTAGGCGCTGGCGACCATGGCAGCGGCGAAGCCCATCCTGTACAGCGCGTGGATCAGCTCCTGCTCCTTCCGGGTCCGGATAGCCCTCAACCTGAAAGGTAACTGGATCAAGCCGCTGGCTCTAGTTTCTTGCTCCGCAGATGATGGCAAATCTGTGCCTACAATAGTGTCTTGTTCCTGAGATATGGGGACAATGTGGTCTTAATTAATTAGTTCAACAGATATCGGGGCAATTGTATTGGGTGGCTAGATATTGGGCAAAGAGTTTGTGTGGTTCAGAGGAACTGATTTTAGACAGGCTATCTTTGGGGGTTGTCAGAATCTCTGTACTGCAGGGACCGGGTCACACTCGCAGTCAAAGGGATGGCTCCTTTTATACCAGATGCTTGTTAGTATTCAGTTATTTTTTTTCTGTGAACTAATTGTGTCTATTTCTCTGTAATGAAGGTGTGGATTATGAGTACAGGGCTGTGGCACGCACTGATCCAGGTTAGCGGTAACAGATCTCTTGTGTTACACTTACATGCTCATCTTACTGCCTGAAAGGTATGATATATGAAGGAAAACAAACTGTGATCATGGTCACAATTGATGGACTTGGTTAGTTAACTAGTAACTTGTTAACATCAACCATACAGTGAGTTTTCAACAACAAAAGAAAAACAAACAAACTTGTCAGGCTAGTGAATCTAGTGTCAAATTGGGCACCTCCCAAAATTATGAGTGAATCACATGCACCATTTAACTGGACACTAGTTTCCCAAAACTTTGGATTTATGAATGTTTGAACCTAACACCGGGTATTCAAACTTCTTGTTGCACTTTGAACTAAAAAATTATTCCGATGCCTTGTTCATTTTTCTGAGACGTGTACTGTTTCATGAGGGGCTCATAACTTTAAGGAAGCAATATGTCATTTTCATTTCCACCTATAATGATTAATGAATTCATCTGTAGTCTCTGTACTAGTTTTAATTTTTGATTTCTTGCGACAATATTGTAGATTATGAAAAGATCAATCCAATCAAGTATGTCCCAGCATTGGTAGATGGGGATTTTGTTGTTTCTGACTCCCTCGCTATCATATTGGTGAGATGTGTTCTTCTGTAGTTTCTTGATCTACAATTTGGCACTTCAGTATTATTGACAACCTTGTTTGCTTTCTGTTTAGTATCTTGAAGACAAGTATCCTCAACAACCTCTTTTGCCTCAAGATCTCAAAAAGAAAGCTATTAATCTGCAGGTACCAGTTTTACCCAAATGTTGAGAAGATCCATGGTATGAAGATAAGTATTCTTATGGTTTTGGAAACTACGAGACTGCAAGCGAATCAAGTATTGAATAAGTTTATCACATTATATTTTGCATGTAAGACTTACTGCTACGAGTACTAAGTAGCACATAAAGGAGCATAGGATCAACAGTCTTCCAAGATCATTTCAGTTCATACATATATCTGTAACACTGTAAATTACCAATCCCATATCGATGACAGATGTTTCTTACTTTTCTGCAGATTGCAAATATAGTGTGTTCAAGCATTCAACCTCTTCAATGCTATGCTGTAATTGTGGGTTCATTCACAACCAGCAAGTTGTTGATGAAATATTATGTTTCTTTTTCTGTATTGATGCAATGATTTATGGGCATTTCATTTTGTGCCACTCCCATGGCAGGGTCTGTTTGATGGCAAGTTAGGCTCTGATGAGAGCCTTCAGATTGTTCGGCATTACACTGACAAAGGATTTAGAGGTCTGGTTTATTGCACTCTGGTATTGAATGTTTTTTCTGCCACTGCATATTATTTTTTTTTCGTGCGCACCATTACAAATGGTGTTTCCTTGTAATACATAATAAATACGGCCTCTGTCACCCTATTTCCTACTCTTGTACCCTTACTGTTTGTTGCATTTGGTGTTGGCCTATTCTGACTTTGCTCTGGATCTGATCAGCAATCGAAAAACTTTTGGAAGGGTGTGACAGTAAATATGCTACCGGAGAAGAAATCCAATTGGTTAGTACTTCGCATTCAAAAAATTTCCCTGCCAATTTACTTCTTGTTTTCGTACAAATTACTCCGAAGTGCAGTCACAATCAATGCAAGGATAACCGTGTTCACTGCATATGGTTTTCTCCACAGTAGATGTTTCACATGTTTTTAAGTTGCTTAGTACCTTACTTGGCTGTAACTAAAGTTCCTTCTGCATTGATTCTGCTTTTGTTTATAGGTGTGATACATACATGCATGTATTTCTATGCTTGATGGTCAATTTTATCTGAACTTTGATACTTCATTACTTCCACTGCACATTGCATGTCCATTGAGTAATCTGCTTCTGTGTGTTTTATGCTCATGGACAGGCGGATGTGTTTCTTGCACCACAGATCCATGCAGGCGTGACGCGCTTCCAGATTGATATGGTATTATCATCTCTTATTCCTAGATGCATGTAAAACAATACTCCCTTTGGATCACAAAGAAGTATTAATAGGAAGCATGTGAAATGTCCATGCGTTGCAGTCGAAGTATCCTCTTCTGGAGAGATTCTACAAAGCCTACATGGAAATCCCCGCAATTCAAGTCGCTGTTCCTGAAAAGCAGCCAGATGCACCATCGCCCTGGACATGAAAACCTCAAAGCTGCGCCAAGACGCGTGGACACGCGCTTCAATGTGGCAAATAATAGAGTTGCTGGATCTCCCAGTAACCATGGATTATACAAGAGCAGCCTGCTCTTGTGCAGTGCAAGAGAATAATAGTGTGCACCGTACAAAATTTAGCTTCTCAGTGAGATTACAGCGCGAATGGTTATGTCACCAGTTGATTATTTGCTTGTACGCTTGTGCAACATGTATCTGGTGTCAGTTTTTTGAGGGTTACCATGGAAATTTGGTGTGGTCTCTGTAGTATCAGTAAGCTAGAATGCATAGCATTTGTCATCGACTTATCACAGCGTTAGGTGGTGTTGATTATATAGGTTGGTATTAATTTCTCTATCATGAAAGTGTGGTTTATGAGTACAAGTCAGTAAATCCAAGTGCAGATCCAGGTACCCAAAACATCTTGACACATAGATTTTATTATATTACAAAACTACCAACTCGGTCAAGGTGACAACTAAGAAAGGGGGCTCATGATTAGATTACTGAATTACAAGAATATGTTTATGCCTAATGTCTAATTGTGTACTAGGGGTACATTGCCCTACAGATGATTTCTTTGTGCGCTACCTTGAATACTCAATAACCAATAATTCTTTTATTTGCCCTAATTCAAACTACTCTAGCTTTGATTTCCACGAGACGGTTATTTTTATTTGCAAAAAGTCACGCTTTGCACACAATTTCATTGCTCATCTGTCATATGTTTTTCCTGGTTCTTTGCAGATTACGTAAAAAAAACAACCCAGTGAATTATTCCCTACGCCCCAAAATATAAGGCGGTTTTTGTCATAAGTCGAACTACTCTACTTGTATGTATGTTCGTATATTTGTTGTCCTGCAATGATCTCAAAGGGAACTCACTCTGTTCCGCATGCCCCATTTAGTTGAGGAAAGTTTCACAATTTTTCACTATTTATCCGTCACATCAAATGTTAGGACACTAATTAAAGGTATTAAACGTGGATTAATGATAAAACCCATTCCATAACCCCCGGGTAACTTCGCGAGACGAATCTAATGAGTCTAATTAGGTCATGATTAGACAACGTCGTGCTACAGTAAACAATCTCTAATGACGGATTAATTAGGCTTAATAGATTTGTCTCGCGATTTTCCGTCCATCCATGTAATTAGTTTTGTAATTAGATCATGTTTAGTCCTCCTAATCTTCGGTTTAAAATTGCTACAGTAAATTTCGCAAACTTTCTCACCGAACTACGCAGGCTCTGACTATTCTGTGCAGGCCTTGCGTGAACTGCAAGAGGCGAAACATACGGATCGCCAAAAAAAAAAAAAGAGAGGCGAAACATACGTGCGCACTGACGTATGCACAACAATAACAAAGATCCTCAAAGAAAGTTTGTCTCTTCCTCTGCTTGAAGACCTTTTTTTGCGAAAGACCAGTACAAACGCAGACACTCACACGCACGCACACTCACCCCTATGAATACACGCACGCAAACCCTACCCCTATGAGCACCTCCGAGAGACTGGGCCGGCTGTTCCGATCTTGAGATTGACGAAGTCACCACAGGCGCCTCGCTATCGACGGGCACGTCGCCTACCACTGAAAGAATAGCGCCGGTTAAATCCTGGAATAAATCCAGGTAAATGTGACACCAGTGCCGAGTCGGAGACTCGAACCCTGGTGGGCAGGTTCCACCACAAGGAACCTAACCAACTAAGCTATGCCCTCAGCCCATCATACAAGAAGCGTGATCCAACAAATCCTTTTGTACTTATCCTCCCCCTGTTGTCCCTTCCTCTGTTCTCCTCTGCAATCAGTGTTCCTGACTTTGGACATCTTGTGGGGCCCACCTGCCAGAAACTCAGACTTGGTACCGGCATCGTTCTTCTTCTCCGTTGAATTCAGATCTCCTCTACTCTATCTACTCTGCTCACAGAGGAGCTAGGAGTAGACTCAAGACTTGGGCCTTCACCTGCTCCTCAGACTCTACGCGATTTGGCCTCACCTGCACGGCTGCACTTATCGTCATCTGGTAGTTCAGTTGCTGCTGTTTGAGGAGGACGAGGAAGCAGCGGCCATGGCGACGGCAAAGCCCATCCTGTACAACGCCTGGCTCAGCTCCTGCTCCCATCGTGTCCGCATCGCTCTCAATCTCAAAGGTGAGTTACTACCTCTTCACACTATGGGGTAATCTTATGCAGTAATCCAGATAGCATAGGCATATGAAGGGGACCTGTCTTCTAATTGCTGCATAATGCCAAACTATTCCTCCCCCATTTCAGTACAAGATATTGTAACAGGCATGTTCAGAGTAATTTATGTTTGGTCAAGTTCTGAACTTTTCTTTGAAAATAGAGATGACCGCAGGTGCTAGAAGTTGTGTATTTCTGGGTCTAGTAAATTTTAATAAATTGTGACTAGTTAAATTGAAAACCCAGGGATATTGTGTCGATATCATTGAGCAGTACTTTCTAGTGACAGTACCAGGACGGTAACATGTAGTACATTTTTTAACTTTTAACAGTCGGCTCAAGTGCTCCCACTGGTCTTGTCAGTTGATCTTAATTCTTCTACGGCCTTGTTTAGTTCAGAAACTTTGCATTGGGAAGCGTGTCGCGAGAGAGGGCATGTTTTCCAATGCAGAAACTTTTTGCAAAGTTTGCGAACTAAACAAGGCCTATTTAAAGAACCTGATGTGTGCCAATGTGGAGAAAACCCTGTTGAAAATTGAGCAAGCTAGATTGTGATTTAATTATGGATTTTTTTTTTGGAAAGTGTCAAGAATGTTAGAAAGATAGGAGGGAAAAAACAAATACAAAGAGAAAGAAAAGAGATAAAGCACGACTCTGGAGTCCACAACTGTTATGGCTAATTTCTTCATTTTTCTTTATTACGAAGGTGTGGACTATGAGTACAAGACAGTAAATCCCAGGACAGATCCAGGTAACTGCAAACAGTTGCCATCTCATTCATGTGTTTACAACCAATGAGGACATAAGAGGATCATGGTTATAGTTGACTGACCTGCTATGATAGCTGTATGTTGAAGTTTGAGGCCTAGTGCCTAATTGTGTATTAGTAGATTTCTTACATATTATTCTTTTGCGCTACTTTTTGTTTTTGAACTATGACTTATTCTACTACCATGGATTTTCCTAGTACCTATATTCACAAGTTCTCGTATGTGTTTTATTTTCTGGAAAGTTCAAGATTTAATTGCAAATGCATCACTATGTCTTTCCTTTCGTAGATTATGAAAAAATCAACCCAATCAAATATATTCCAGCATTAGTAGATGGGGACATAGTCATTTCCGACTCTCTTGCCATCTCATTGGTGAGTTACAAATATTGCTTCAGCAGATTTTCGTTGTGCAGTCAAATATATGCTCTTTTGGCATGCCACTGCATCAAATTAGTCACTAACAACTGTCTTATTGGGTTGAACAGTATCTGGAAGATAAATATCCTGCGCATCCTCTCCTTCCTAAAGATCTCAAGAGAAAAGCTCTTAATCTTCAGGTCATTTCCAGATCAAAATCTCTGTATCTTGTTCACAGAATTAACAAAAATCTGTGTGACAATTTGGATGTGTGGGATTAAAATGGTAGCTGGCATATTTTTTGACTATTTTATTTTACACATATACTTCCTAAAAATATGTGCTGTCATTTGAAGAGGTCAAATATTCCTATTGTCATTCTGCACCTATTTACTACATCTCCTTTTCAACGAGTTTATCTGGTGCTGCAGATTGCTAACATAGTTTGTTCAAGCATTCAACCTCTTCAAGGCTATGCCGTTATTGTGGGTATTACCAACTGCTAGCTACCACTCATGATACCGTGGGTATTTGAAAATTAATTTACAGAACTACTTTGCAGGGTTTGCATGAGGGCACCATGAGCCCTGATCAGAGCCTTCAAATTGTTCAGTGTTATATTGATAAGGGATTCAGAGGTCTGATTTACTACCACTTTTTTATTGCAAAGTAAAACTATCCTTTGCTTGTTCTCGGTCACAAGAATCAAGTTTTCAAATGCAGCAATGTAACTATATTAGTAGTTATGTAATTGGGATGGTAGTTCTTAGGATCACTACATAAATACACCTTCAGTACCAAAATATACAAAAGCATAATTCATGTCACCTGCTTTTTTTCTCTTAATATTACTTACAGTGGCTCTCTTGATTCAACTCTCTGTGTCAGCGATTGAAAAGCTTTTGGAAGGATGCGAGAGTAAATATGCTACTGGAGATGATGTCCAATTGGTTTGTTTGGCTGACCCAAATTTGTAAATTATGCATGTTGCTTTCCCTTAATCAACCCCTTTGAAATGATCCTCAAAACTACATCATCACCTCGATCATACGTAGAAATTTTGTCCAAACTACATTTAAAATTTCTTGATTAACTTACTCGTTCCTCATTCAACTTTGTGAAACTGTCGCGTCACCTGCATTTAGTTAATGCGGTGAAAGAATTTGTTATTTTTGTTGCCTCTGCAATGTGATTTGGACTAATATTCTGGTACATATTTTGCATTTATCAACAGGGCGATGTGTTTCTAGCACCGCAGATCCACGCCGGCATAAATCGCTTCCAAATTGATATGGTACCCAACATTCATCTGATATTCCCTATAAACACATCAATACTAATAAGTAGCACTGTCCTGCTTCTTGTTCAGAAAATATTTTTAATAAGCACTTGCTTTTTTGCAGTCTAAGTACCCGATTTTGGCAAGACTTCATGATGCATACATGGAAATCCCAGCATTTCAAGCTGCGCTTCCTAAAAATCAGCCAGATGCACCATCATCATAAAAGAATAAAGACTACCAAGCTACATCAAAATGCATGCTTTTCAATAATAATTTGGAAGGGGAGTCCCTGCTTCAACACTGGGTTGGAGGCTAGCTTACCCATTCGATGAGGTTACAGCAAATGTTTGAGAAATTTGTTGCTTCCTAATAACGTGTACAGTTTGGATAAAGTATTACTTCTACATATTCTAAAGCAGCACAACAATTGATACAAAGCACAGTCAGATGATAACTATGCAACTTGTCATGGGCAGCAACATATTTAATTGCTGACATTTCATATCAGTTTTGCAAGCGAGCAGCTTTCTAGCACAGTTGCTAGCTTTAGTCACTGAAGGACAACGTTCAACCATCATGTCATAGCTTACCATTTCTTATAGTGGCATCATAATAAATCCTCTGTGCTCATCACATCCAAATTTAAAACAATGTTTAGGGTGACTTCCCCACCAAAAGTTTCCTAACTACTGAAAAAAGAGAGAAAGGCATTGGACACTGAGAAAAGTTCTCGGAGTCTACTACTAATTAAACAGAAATCAACCCGCTAAAGAATACCCTCATTTACTTCCCCTCAAACGAATTAGCTCATTAACACTCAAAAAATACGAAAATCGGGATGTACAATGTTAAAATCTATCCACTGGACCACTGCCCAGTAAGGCAATAACGTCATATTAGATATTTATCCTGGAAAGTGGCATAGCATATCTCACTTCATTGTCTTTGAACAATTCTCCGCCTCCAACAGGACAATGACTTCAGGTTACATAATCCCACCTCCTGTGGCAAGACCTGGCCTAAAGCTTGAGACACAAGTGTCAATATTGGGGCAATTTCTTATGTCTAGTGGCATTGTGGAGATGATGCAACTAGTGTGTATTGACTTCAGTTGATTGCATAAAAAATGTAAATTTATTTTTTAGCAGTAGTTGAACATTCTGATGTGAGAACAAGAATACGAGATTAATCGCATCTTTTTTAAGTACAAAATGCATGCGTGCACTAGCTGGAAATGAGATTGCGTTTCATTGGACTACGCAGAAGAAATTTGAACATGGGGAAATGGCAAAACCGATAATAGACCGAGTCGAACAAAAAAGTTGATTTAATTTGCATGGATTGTCATAATGTTCTAGTTATGCTCGTTTGATAGGGGAAAAAATGGTTCCAAAAGAACAAATGGATAAGCAATAATACACTTTGCTACGAACTTGGTTGTGTGCAGCTGCAGAGGCCAGAACTTTTCAGTTTTCTAAAAAAAAAAATCTGATCAGAGCTGGATGCTTGTGATTCTATGAAATAAGTCTAGCCCTCAAGCAGTTCAAGTTGGGTTGCTATAGGATCCTGAAGTGCTTCCAAAAATTTAATTCCATTCATAATTGAGTGGATCAAATGATGCAGCTATTGCTGAGCCAACTGATGCTCTGCTGGCATTAATTTTAGTGAACCCCTTCTATGTATCGTGTCAACAACTAGGAGTTGCAACCATTTGTAGGGGCACATCATGCGGTTGAGTGCTGGATGAGCTGGTCTGTGATTGGTTGAGCTCATGTTAGTGAGATAACAATTGTTTCCCATTTTCCTCCTCTGTTAAGGTAAAAGACTTGAGAGTACGTGCTCTCGCACAATGCACGCCCTTGCTCCTATCAGAGACTAATCTTGTCGCGTTGAGTAATCGCAACCTGGCACCCAACCACTACACTAATGGCTACAATAGCGCAAATCCTGTCATTTTCCTAATAATGCAAGTTGCACACCATTGACTCCATGGCTCTTCCCAAAAAAAAGTTCTTAAATTTAATTCAAAGACTTGGTATGCTAATCGTTTATTGGATGAGCTGAGTGACAGGTTCATTCTAATTCGTGGGAGATGAGTGTATCTACCTATATCTTGACCCATTCCAAATGAATATGATGCTTTCTTCCCTACAATACATACCGACCAATATGACCTTCTGCAAGACGACCAGAGCCTCTGACCTTGCAGAAGATGAGCAACTAAGAGCATTTCAGGGACATCTCAAGAAACTGTCCAAGCATGGGGCTTTCTCCATGGCTTCCCTTCTTGTTCAGTGTTCTTGTACAGGCTTCTGCAATCTTGGCCGATACGGATTCACGAGACTGTAATTTCTGTTCTTCCCCCAGTGTTTGTGATTTCAATGCTAATTTGTTCATTTTATTGATATATTCTCTTCCGTCTGTGCAGCTTCTGCCCTCACTGCGATTGCTGCTAACTGGAACATTAAGCCATCAAACTGGATTGGCAATGACCCGTGCGGAGACAAGTGGATCGGGATACTTTGCACCGGGAACCGAGTCACTTCTGTGTTAGTATCAGCAATTCAGCATCATAAGAAAAATAAGCTCACGTTTTCTGTTTCTTCTAGTTACCCTAGTTAGATGAAATAACTATAGCTCATATGTTGTTCGCCTTTGTTGGATGTTTTGCAGAAGACTGCCAAGTTTTGGACTGACAGGAACTCTTTCCGGGGACATTCAGTCTTTGTCAGAACTCGTATACTTGTACGTGACTTACTTAATCAGAAAATGTATTTTAAAATTTTAAACACCATTTTAGTTATAAAAGAAGCTAAATTGGTGATTTAAACGAAGTTTAGATAGAGATTCCTCAATCAGGCCTAAACATGCATATAATTTGAGTTTCGTATGGTATGCAAGCAAATGAAGTAACTGTTTGTGTATGTTTCAGGGACTTATCCTACAACAAAGAATTGGGTGGTTCTCTACCTTCGGCCATTGGATCTTTGAGTAACCTCAAAAACTTGTGGGTAGTCAAACTTGGATGAGATCGGTTGGCTCATTACCTTCAGAACTGCAATACATAGATTCATCTTGGACTTATTCTCTCTCATTTCTCTGCAGAATTCTTGTTGGTTGCAGCTTCTCTGGTGAAATACCAAAAGAAATAGGACAGTTGTCAAAACTCATGTTCTTGTAAGGATATCATAACTCATACTTACTATGCCTCTAATATCATACCCTTTTGGTAGCTAACTAGCCACATGCAAGGATATATTTGCAATCTCAATCCTTAATATTTTATTAACATTATTGGTTTACTAGATTGACCTTTTTTACAGTACCCCATACTACCATTGAGCGGTATAGAGTATGAGTAAAGGGCAGTTTACTAAATTTGCGAGTGAATCATTTTTTCCCCCTCGAATGTGACAGAGGAGAAGTCAACGGAAGAGAAGGAAATGTAACACTTTAAATACAAATGAGTTTGGACATTGGAGATGTAAAAAATATATCAAAGGAAAAAAGTGATTTTCTAAATATAAATATTTCAATTCTGCCATTATCATTTTTTTCCCAAAATGCCATACTACTATACTACTCATTGTATACCACTCATACTACAGTTGAAATCTTTAATAGTATACAATTAATATCAACCATCCAATCTTTTCATACTAGTCCTTTTTAGACACTAGTATAGTGTAGTATGGGGTACCGTAAAGAGCTCTACTAGATTTTGGTGTTGTGATTCACAAGATATTCAACATGTTTGATGATGTAATTGCAATCTATCCAACCTTCGCCTTGGCTTCAGTATAACATAATTAATCACTTCCATTACGATAAAAATAAGGTAGTATTCATTGAACTCTTTGATTGCAGATCACTGAACTCCAATAAGTTCACTGGCTCCATCCCGGGATCACTAGGCAAACTCTCAAAGTTATACTGGTTTGATCTGGCGGACAATAAACTCACTGGAACACTTCCCATATTTGACGGTATAAATCCTGGGCTGGATAATCTAACAAGTACAAGACACTTGTAAGTGCACTGTCCAAATTATATTTTCTAAATATCTGGAGATTAGGGAGTTGTAGTTTAATGATCATTTTGTCGCAGCCACTTCGGGATCAATCAGCTCTCGGGCCCTATACCGAGCCAGATTTTCTCCTCGCGTATGATCCTGATACATCTGTAAGAATAACCCAAATTCTCTCGACTCATAAGTTCCTTAATTCTATTTTGATGAAGCTCAGACAATGGTTGGTTTCTTTCATGTTTCAAGGCTTCTCGACAACAACAACTTCTCTGGAAGCATTCCTCCAACATTAGGACTTCTTAGTACACTAGAAGTTCTGTAAGTGAACTACATCATCTATATATGTGTTCACGACTGAGAAGAGAAAAGTAGAGATATATTAGTACGTACTTCTGATCATGAAGTTATATCGGCACAGGCGATTCGATAACAACCCCCAGCTGACTGGTCCAGTTCCTAGCAACATCAACAACCTTACCAAGCTTGCAGAACTGTGAGTGTTTTATGTACTCATGCCTGTATGATCTTGGTCAGTATCAGTTCTACAATACTAGAAGCTTACTACAGTATTGGCTTTTTTTTCACATTAGCCACCTAGAAAACTGCAAGCTGACTGGCCCACTACCAGATCTTACAGGAATGAGTGATCTCAGCTTTGTGTAAGTGATATGCCCACATTTTCCTTTCTGAATTCAAGGCATGGTTATCCAACTTCTGAACCTTTCTGCAATCTTGTTACAGGGGTATGAGTAACAACAGCTTCAATGCATCTGATGATGCTCCTTCCTGGTTCACTGCTTTGCCGTCTTTGACCTCACTGTAACGTTTCTGCTCTCCTCATACCTCTTATGCTACTTCATTGGCAGCACCCATTTTTTTTTTTCTGAATTTTCATTGAATGCAGATTCCTTGAAAACCTTCACATTGGAGGACAGCTACCACAAGCTCTCTTCAGCCTTCCTGCTGTTCAGACATTGTGAGTGATTACATAAGTCTAGAAGAATGTCCAATTCACTGATACTTCCCGTCAAATGCAGGAGGCTCCGGGGCAACCGTTTCAACGGCACGCTAAATATTGGGTCGGATTTCAGCAATCAGCTCCAATTAATCGATCTGCAGGACAACCAGATCTCATCGATCACTGTTGTGGCATCACAGTACAGCAAGACACTCATGTGAGAAACACATTGCTCTCTCTTACAGCTTACACTTTCTGCTCTGATCTCTTTCACTTCTGACCTCCACTCTCTCTCTTTTAACATCAGACTTGTCGGAAACCCGATCTGCGTGCCGGGTAGCAATGAAAAATACTGCATTGCACCAGGGCAATCTAATCCGACAGCGGTGCCATACTCTACTGCTAAGAACTGTTCATCATTGCCACCCTCATGCCTCTCGAACCAGCTCCTGAGCCCAACTTGCATCTGTGCCGTGCCATACAGAGGCACCCTGTTCTTCAGATCTCCATCGTTTTCTGACCTGAGCAGCCCCTCCAACTTTGTGCCGCTGGAGCAGGACATGAAAACCAAGTTCGCCAACTTAAACGTGCCAGTGGACTCGATCTCCATCCACGACCCTTTCCTCGATTCGAACAACAACTTGCAGTTGAGCCTTGACCTGTTCCCAAGTGGCAAGACTCAGTTCACTGAGCAGGACATCTCTGACGTTGGGTTTATGCTGAGCAACCAGACATACAAACCGCCGCCCATGTACGGCCCATACTTTTTCATCGGGCAGCAGTACACTTTTGCCAACGGTAAGATCATTCAGTTACATTCAGAAAATGTAAATTCAGACAGAGTAGCACCTTTTGGTACGGTTACTCTCAGAAGCTCAACAAATTTTATTTTGACGTGTCTAGACTTGCTAGTACCATCGAAATCGAAGAAGACGAACCGCTTACCACTTATCATCGGAGTGGCGGCTGGCGGTGCGGTTCTTGCTGCAGCAGTTCTTGCCCTTGTTATCTGCATCGCCAGAAGGAAGAGAACACCCAAGAGGACTGAAGACAGGAGCCAGTCATTTGGTCAGTACTGAATGTCCAACACCGTGTCCCTAGTTTCTTTCACAATTCCTCTGTTCCATGCTGGCTACTGACCTGATCGGCGCAACTCTCTGTAGTTTCTTGGGACATGAAGAGCACCAGTGCCAGCACTGTCCCCCAGCTCCGCGGCGCGCGGATGTTCGGCTTCGACGAGCTGAGGAAGATCACCAACAACTTCTCCGAGGCGAACGACATCGGGAACGGTGGCTACGGGAAGGTGAAGTGATCAGACAGACATAGAGTGCTTGCAATGCAGTGAGCCAGTGACCAATGTTCAGAATTGACACTTCCGGTGAACTCTGACTGCAGGTTTACAGAGGGACGCTGCCGAGCGGTCAGCTGGTGGCGGTGAAGAGGTCCCAGCAGGGGTCGCTGCAGGGGAGCCTGGAGTTCAGGACGGAGATCGAGCTGCTCTCCCGCGTTCACCACAAGAACGTGGTGAGCCTCGTCGGCTTCTGCCTGGACCAGGACGAGCAGATCCTCGTGTACGAGTACGTCCCCAACGGCACGCTCAAGGAGAGCCTGACGGGCAAGTCCGGCGTGCGGCTGGACTGGCGGCGGCGGCTCCGGGTGGTGCTCGGCGCCGCCAAGGGCATCGCCTACCTGCACGAGCTCGCCGACCCTCCCATCGTGCACCGCGACATCAAGTCCAGCAACGTCCTCCTCGACGAGCGCCTCAACGCCAAGGTCTCCGACTTCGGCCTCTCCAAGCTCCTCGGCGAGGACGGCCGGGGCCAAATCACCACGCAAGTCAAGGGCACAATGGTCCTTACCTACCATGCACCGACCAGTTTTTCTCTTATACCTATAATAATTTTGAGTTTTTGACACGTGTCGATAAATATGAATTGTTGCAGGGTTACCTGGATCCTGAGTACTACATGACGCAGCAGCTGACGGAGAAGAGCGACGTGTACAGCTTCGGCGTGCTGATGCTGGAGGTGGTCACGGCGAGGAAGCCGCTGGAGCGCGGCCGGTACATCGTCCGGGAGGTGAAGGCGGCGGTGGACCGGAGCAAGGACCTGTACGGCCTGCACGAGCTGCTGGACCCGGCGCTGGGCGCGGCGTCGTCGGCGCTGGCCGGGCTGGAGCAGTACGTGGACCTGGCGCTGCGCTGCGTCGAGGAGGCCGGCGCGGACCGGCCGTCCATGAGCGAGGCGGTCGGCGAGATCGAGCGGATGGTGAAGATGGCCGGCGCCCCGGGGCCCGACTCGGCGTCCAACTCCATGAGCTACGCCAGCCGGACGCCGCGCCACCCCTACGGCGGCGACAGCCCCTTCGACTACAGCGGCGGCGGGATGCCGTCGACGAGGGTGGAGCCCAAGTGAAAGCGCGTCGAGCACGCGTGGGAATTGGGATGCAGGGACGCATATATAGTTGTTGAATGAACATGTAGATAGGGTACTTATTTACAGTTCTCTGTAAATATTGGTTAAGATACGTGTGCCTTGCGATTAAGAACCGATGAATGCTTGCTTAGGAGACTGTTAGCTCATAATTTCAGGTTTGTTATGCAGAATTTTTTTTTTGGGACAAATGTTAATTAGCAAATACAGAAATGTTCTTTCCTTGTTTGATTGATACTTTCAGCATTATCTTGTACTCCTATTAGGATCCTACATCTAGTGCTTGGTTGAGCTTCTAATGGAGTTGGATGCTAACATCCTCTTCCTGGAGTAGATTTACGGTCAATGCCATTTCCCACTGATGGCATTGTATCACTTTACTCATCATTACCTAACCGATTTGCCATGGTATCTGAATAATGTTATAGCTGAATGTAGATACAGCCCGACCCGTGTTCGGTTCAAGTGAGATGTCATGAGATCTTTCTATGCGCCATATTCAAGTATCATCGACTCACATTATTCATCCAAACCATCATCTTTGTTGGGTTTACTTTAAAAAATAGTTTTCGATATAAAAAAAAGAAGTTTTATTTTCAAAGTCGAACCATTATCTACATGACTTTGCCCTGAATTCCTAGGAAGTTGAATTAGGCTTAACTAAACTGCATGTCACAGTTCTATTTCATGCCAAATGATGAATACATATGACACAGTTGATGAATAAAAATTTAGCAGCTTACCAATTTACCTTAATGGTTTGTTTATCGAGGCCAGGCCTTAGTCACCGCGTTCCCGGGTCGACCGGATCGAGGAACGGGGACGAGGAACGTGGTACGTCAATTTTCAATACTGCTTGGAACGACGAGTACACGGCTTCAGCACGTCCCAAATTAATATGGACCGTGATCCAAGTTAATTTGGGACGACGCTCCCGGAACGACGAGAGGGAACGAGGAACGATGTTCCCGCCTGTGCTTCCTAGACCCCGATCACCACGTCCAAAACCCCAATCTCCATCTCTGGCGGGCGGCGCAGCGCAGGTCCGACGGTGTCGGAGGGCGAGTGGGCGACGGGAGAGGCTGATTCGTCGTTCTGGACGAAGCGACGACGTTCCGCAATGGGCCTCCTGGCCAAGGCCCATCGCATGGCACAGCCCATTGCCCAAAGGCCTTAGGGGCAACCAGTCAAGCACTCAAGCACGCACAAGCAGAGGAGACCCTATCGGTGCTCTCCGCCTCGCCGTGCCTCCACGGGCCGCGCCGCCGCGCCTCCGCCCATGCCACGCCGCTCGCCGCACCTCCATGGCTCCACCCCGCGCGCCATGCCTCCGCGGTTCTGCTCCGCGCGCCCACGCCACGCCGCTCGCTGCGGCCTGCACCTCCGCCCCGAACGGTGCGTGCCTCGGCGGCGCCGGCGAGTTCTCGCGGCGGCGGGGTCGAGTTCCACCGGCGTTCCAGCTGCCGTCCCGGCGCGTTCCCGTTCCGCGATTTGGGACGACGTTCCCGGGAACGAGGATCGCCGCATCGACCCGCGTTCCCGGTGACTAAGGGCCAGGCGCTCCTGGCCAATGATCAAGCATTCAAGTGTCTGATCGGCGCTCGCTGGCTTGCTTCTTGCCTCCTTCCTTGGCCTTGCTCTTGCTGCGATGCTTCGCTCTATCCCGCCGGCCAGCTGCCCCTGCTGACGCCGTACTCGCCTGATCGGCAAAGGCGATCTCGGAAGTCAGGATTCAGGAGTCAGGAGACGAGAGAGGAGGCGTTCGGCGGCGGCGACGAAACCGTCAAGGAGTCAGACAGATCGTCTGGGCCTCGGGACTAAGGCCCTGTTTGTGGAATGCGGGATTTTTTTTTTTCTATTCCTATGTTTTTTTCTGTGAAATTGAACTGTTTTCCTGTGAAATTTCTGCGCCTGCGAAATTCCTGCGGCGTAAGAAGACGACGGGCGGCGGAGCGCCGAGTTGGGCCTGCCGCTGCTGGCCTGCTGCAGCTGCACTAGTGAGCTGGTCCACAGAAGAAAAATTAGGGCCCCTGCAAATTGGGCCCTGTTCTGCTGTTCAGTCGAACAAGCCGCAAGGGCCCGGCCTTGTTATTTGGTTGCTTGAGTGGCGGAGGATGTAACAAACCTCGGGTGAAATAGGTGATGTTATTGTTATTACCTTCCATTGGTACTTGCTGCACCTCATTTTGCACATTGCTCACCAAATTAATTCGAGCACCAGGAAAACTCACGCAAACACATTTGGTGCTCCGTTCTGATCTCTACTGAGGTGTCTAATCTCTCAAAAGCCAAACCTTCTTGTCCTTTTATTCGAAAAAAAAACTTAATGCCTATGCCTTTTTTTTTGACAAACATTCTTGTTCTTGCCCTCATTTTTATGTCATATAACAAACAGTGTGACAACAACATGAGTAGGAAAGATCTAATAGTTGCTAAGTAAGATGAATGGATGCTGTCATGCTCCTCATATCCAATAAGAACATAGAAATTTCAAGTTGTTTGCACAAAATTCCTTGTTGCAATGAAAAAAAATCTGCTGGCTCCTACGCATTCTTTTAGAACCCATAAAAATTTTCAATTTTGAATTCTTCAGGAGCCAAAATATTTTTCCTCCGTTTCAAATTGTAAGTCATTCTGGCTTTTCTACATACATTGCTTTTGCTATGGATCGATATAATGCATGTCTAGGTTTATAGCAAAAGCTATGTATCTAAAAAGCACAGAATGACTTATAATTTGAAATGGAGCGAGTAAATCGCTAGGCATTCAAAGCGAAATTGTTTATTGCTAGAAACAACTCCCCATTCTCTTATTTCAGGTAACTGTCCCATAGGAATAGGATGGTACCTCCAACGTGTCAAGATGGTTAGAGCAACAACACTTTGAAATTGAACCAATGGAACATGTCCAATTATCAGCCTACCTGATGGGACGCTGACGCCTTTGCGCACGGACGTTTGTCTTCTATCCTGCTACGTAAATCTATTAAACTGCCTAATTACATATCAATGCACGCATATAAAATAGAGCATGTACAAAGTCGTACAACAAAATATAGATAATATAACTTGGCAAATATTGGACACAGATTTTTAACATGTACATGTGGAGATGCTTTTCCCTTTACATAAAAAAGAAAACTAATTTTGTTATGGAGTCGTTGAGTTAACATAATCCCTTGATCATGTTCATGTGCCGCCTTATACCACAAACATATGCTACAATACATAATTTGGGTAAAGCAATATAAATTCAGTCAAATGCAGAAAAAGCACACAAGTGTGCTGTTGTATTCTGCTCGATCTAATCCCTGTTCAGAAAACCTCATTTGTACAAGGTTCATGCAGCCTTACACCACAAATAAACATGATCTATGATGCATAATTTGGTTAAAGAATAGAGCATAGATAAATTATTCCTGAAAAAGAAAATAAAATTTCCATTTCCTTGACTCGTCTTATGCCATACACAGAAAGAAAGAAAAAAAGAAAGAAAGAAAGAAAGCAAGCCGGAACCGAACAAAAAGAATTAGAGATTGAATAATAAAGTGCAAAATAATTACAAGTAGGAGGAGGCCATGGTCCTGACATCCGATGGCACAAAGGTGGCGAGCGCGGCGAGGAGCAAGAGCAGGCACACTGGCACCAGCAGCAGCAACGGCGGCGGGGGCGGCAGCGGCGGCAGGACCAGCGGCAGCACGATGAGCGACACGGCGACGCACGCCAGCACCAGGAACGCCTCCGCGCTGAGCCCGCCCGCCGGCGCCGGCGTCGGCGGCACGCTCCGGCGCTGCCCCTTGGCCGCCGCCGCGGTGCTCTGCTGCCGCCTCGGGTGCTGCTGGCCTCTGGCGAGCTGCTGGTCCCTCGTCTCCATCGCCATGAGCGACGCAGCAACCAGCATGTAATGCGCGATGAGCAATGGAGTTTGTTATCAGTTCTGACGGTGGATGGAATCTGACTCTGAGCTTGCTTTCTAAATGTTGCCCCGTTGCCAATCTACTGAAATGGATTTCTTTGACCCTCTGACGACCGCAGCATCCAAGTGAGAGGTTATCGTCACCTGCTGTGCGAGATTTGCACAGCAACTATATCTAATCTGCTGAACATGCAAAAGAGAAACACATCAAGAACTACTCAACACAATCAGGAGTTCAGGACGGTACATACTTAGGATGAACACAACCGGTAGCAAAGACTACACATGAAGAAAAGGCAAACCTCTGTGTCCGGCTGCCGACCTCTCCCGTTTCTTTCTTGATCTCCCAAGCGATTGATGACCGGATCTTCCAGATTAATACCACTACCTGGCCTGGAAGAACACAAGCTGAGGACGGCAACCCGCCGGAATTTCCAAAAGGCGGCAGACGAGGACGGAGGAAGATGACTGATATATTTGACCAGCAAAGGAAGGAAGGGAAACAAAGAAAGCAGAGCTGGACGAACCACACCAGCAAGCAGAGAGAGACAGAGAGAGTTGTGCAAGGACAACTAACAAAGCACGCGACTAAATGGGGTACGATTGTGCAGATGAGCAACAAGGGGCGGCGGCGTCCGCCCCCGCTTTTGGGCGAAGTGGGGGCGCGGGAATCGATCGGGGACGAGCGTGGTGGGGGAGACCGCCGTTTTTATCTGTGGACTCGGGACGGCGGTTTTGAAACCTTGGAGGGCAGGTGCGCTGCATCTGCAACTCTGCATCCAGCCATCCAAGGTCCAGGAGCAGCAGGAGCACCAAGTGGAAGCCACGGTGGGGGCCCTTTCCTTTCCTTTCCTACTTGTAAGCCACATCTAGGCTTGGTTTGGTTTGGTTTTGCCCCCACCCATACCTCATGCATAAAACTTTCAAAAAAAAACATGCATAGCAGACGAACAAAAAAAAGTTTATTAACTAGGTGACATGTCGTGGTCTAATTTTCAGCCTTAAGTCCTTAACCCCACAAGGGAGACTACAACTTAGGGGGTGTTTAGATGCACCCGTTATGCATAGTGTTTATACATTGGGTCGCGTGCACTGAGAGAAGAAATGAACTGACACGGTTCTCTAGGTGAAAACTTTTTGTGTTTTGGGATGAACTAAACAGGGCCTTAGATGAGCGCTCCAATGTCCTCATGCAAGTTTGTGTGGTTTCACTGCACCTATACAGTGCAAGTGGCTTCAAGTGCTTAGCAAAAAAAGAAGCAGCAAAATAGCAGTTGAAACATGAGAGGTTATTATAGTTGCAGTTGCATCTACTTCCAAGAAGATATATGCAACCATTTAAACAAGAAAATGAACCTCACTATATGGATGCTTGTGGTTGTATACTTGTAGCCTATAAGTGCCATTTTAGGCCCACGCCACTTGGTGGTTTTCTTTTTTAAAAAAAAAGAAATTTCATTATTATTATTTCGTCCTTTTTCAATTTTAAGGATCAACTTGGAATGAACCAAAAATGCAATGAAACTTTTAGTATTCAATAGAAAATAGAAAAGTGAGCCCACCTCAACAAAATGGGTCAAGTTCGAGTATAACTTTCTTGCCAGGATTGCTACGTAAAGTGAGGTTCGACGAGAATTCTAGCATAGATAGGCTGGCCATCACACTGGAATTCTATCAATCCTAAGATTTCTTTCCATCCGTTTGAGTGTCCAAGAGAGAGATATTCTTCCAAAGCACTTTTTGGAAGAAAAAAAGGAGGGAGGCAGGATCTGTAGGTGCTGATGAAGTTTCCTCCCCTTTCGGCACACAGTCATGTGTTTGTCCATGGGTTTTATTCGGTTGGCTTTGGTTATCATACCACACTTTTTTCCTACCATTGTCCTAGTAGTGTAACAAATATTTTCTATAGGATTCTAAAAATTTGTGTTGTGATATTTCATAAAAACAAAAAATATTATATTTGAAGTTGATTTGCAACCCATTTTCTTTCTGGTAGCACCTTCATAAATTTTTTTTTCTCGAATACGCAGGAGAACTTCGTATCATTGCATTAAAAGAAGGAGCACCTTCATAAATCTCATAAATAGGATTGCACATGGATGCACGTAAGGGACACTTATGGATTTTAATTAATTCAACTAATAAAGTTCCTCTACTTCTCCCTTATTCCAAATGGGGTATTTTGATAAAACGCACTAGAATGTTGGCAGTAGAAAAGCTAAGGCTCAAGGAAAATGCAGGAGCCAACTCGGTTATTCTTTAAAACTTTTAGCGATTTTTTTCGGTGAACTTGATACTGATACATGGCAGGCATGAAACGAAAAATGTGATGAATTTTAATATATTTTAAATAGAGGCCAAGTCTGAGCCCAGTCTCATGGACAAAATGGATTCAAATAAAAGTTTCTGAATTTGCCTGATCAAGATTTTTGAACAGATGGCCCGGTGATTCTTTCAATGCTGGAAACTTTTTGTCACAAGTTTGAGTGTACAAGGGCCGTGTTTAGATGAGGGTGAAAATTTTTTCACCCTCCTTTGACCACTAATTAGGGGTATTAAATAAAATCAGTTTACAAAACTACCTCCACAACCCCTGGTAAATTCGCGAGATGAATCTAATGAGGTCTTTGACCGCACGATTCGAGGATGATTACTGTAGCATTACTGTAGCAAATCATGGATTAATTAGGCTCATTAGATTCGTCTCGAAAAGTTACGCTCATCCGTGAAGAGGTTTTGCTAATAGACTTCATTTAGTACTCCATGCAAGAAAGATTTCTTTTTGCAAAATTTTTTGGAGTCCCTACGAAACACGGCCAAGTAAAGAGATATTCTTCCAATGCACTTTTGGGGAGCAAGATTGCTAGGTGCTGAAGGTTCCTCCCCCTTTGCTGCAACTTCCTCTGCTATGGATCTGTGGGTTGATTTACTCAACTGGACCTGGTTTCAGTTCTCGCCGTTGTCCTACCATTGTCCAAGTGGCATAGGAAACCTTTTAGATAGGATTCTGAATGTGCATTGAGACTTTTCTAAAAAGAAAAAGTACCATTCGAGAATCTATGCAAAAAACACCATATATGATCATACATGCATTTTAATAAATACTACTGTATACACATAAAGGACGCATTTCCTCTTTTTTTTCCCCCAAATAGAGCATTGATTATGTCAACACTTCTGATACATACAGTGTTCACATGAGTTTTGAAAATTTTTTGCAAAAAGGAATCTTTCTTGCATGGAGTACTAAATGAAGTCTATTTGCAAAATCTCTTCACGGATGAGCGTAACTTTTCGAGACGAATCTAATGAGCCTAATTAATCCATAATTTGCTACAGTAATACTACAGTAATCATCCTCTAATCGTGCGGTCAAAGGCCTCATTAGATTAGTCTCGCGAATTTACCAGGGATTGTGGAGGTAGTTTTGTAAACCGACTTTATTTAATACCCCTAATTAGTGGTCAAAGGAGGGTGAAAAATTTTCACCCTCCATCTAAACACGGAGTAATACTATGGTCTAAGACCTGTATAACTAAAAAGAAGAGAGAAAAGGTTGACATTTCAATGCATGCACCTGCTGGATCATGAACGTCCTTGTTCATGTCATGCCCACGAATCAGAAGCCTTTATGCATGTTTGCAGCGGCGTGCAGAAGAGCATGCATCCATCCAGCCAGCAGGTTCAGAGGTCGGAGTGTGAGAACTCTGACGGTCTGACCTGCTACAACTGTTGGCGCTGCATTGACACTGCACCGGCCTGCCAGCGCGCCACCGTCCAACCTCGTGATTCACGTGTATGCACGCGCAGAAGCCACCTTCATCCACAAGTTTCACGATTTATGATTCTCTGTATTTGGCATGAAATCCGGCTGACATGTGGGGCCGCCGTTGATCGACATACGGTGAATAACTGACGCTCACACGCAGGACCGTCGACAATTGGTGCTGCATGCTCTCTATAGCGATTCTAGATGAGATTTCTTATCTATGTGTTTGGTAGGGTCAAAGGGATCAACTCGTGATTTTACTTGCTTTTGTAATCGATTAAACTTTCATCCAAATTTTTAGAAACGTGAAGTAACATAAGTATAGAATAAGTTCATTGAATTTTTCTAGTGTTGGGTTCTTGGTTCCCATCTATTATGCTTTCATCAGTTCAATGTACTTGATGCTTGCAGTACTATCTATGAGGAAACAAGTTCGATGCATGCACTTTGTTTTGGATAATGTGTGCATGTATATATATTCAGTGCTATCTTTATTTTTGGCGAGGATATTCAGTGCTCTCTTAGGATTGCATTTACTGATTTGCATTTTGTTACAAAAGCTAAGACAGCGTACATTTAATGAAGGGTTATTTGGTTCATGCAAAATTAGAATTTTTTATTTCTCAAATGTGCACTGTAATAGTTAGTAATAAATCTCTCCATTCCAAAATGTAAGGCGTTTCAGTTGTGTTCAAAGTCAAACTTTGATTGAGTTTATAAAAAAAATATATCAACATGTACAATATAGACGCACAGTTGAGACATATTTCACGTTCATGTTGAATTTAGCAAGAGTTATATACTTATATGTTATCCTTTTCTAGTGGAAGCAAATAATAAGCTCCTAGCAGTATCCACCGTTTCTCTGAATTTGTTCTACCACTACTACCAATCATTTGCCATGAAGCTGTCGGTGTGGGGACAACCTATGCATCATCCAGCCCACCCTGAACAAATTTCATATTCAAGATTTGTCGTTACATGCGAAATTTCTTTCCTTCTTTTTTAGTAGTTGACCTCTACAAGCATGAGCTGTATATGATAAATTTTGAGGATCACCAGTGTATAGATCAGTGGGGTTTGCTTTGATTCGTGAATGTATAACATCATTTGCATATTGAAATCCATAAGTACAGAGAGAAAACTGGGAGAGAGAGAAACCGTGGGGCTCGGTGCAGAAGGTCGCTGTAGAGGTTGCAGTGACGACCGACGTGGTTGGTGACGACGGCGGTGACCGGTGGTTCTTCCCATCGCTAGCAGCGCCCCTCTCGATCGGACTAGGGTTGGGACGGTGGGGCTGTAACAGTAGCGGCGAACCTCGTGTCTTGTGCCCTGCCCCCACCTTCCTATTTATGGCGCTGCGCGACAGGGCCCACCAGCCATCTAATGGGCTGGGCGTCCCCGATCAGGACGCGAGTCAAGGGCCCGGTTGGCCTTTGGGCCAACTGGTTGGAGATCAATCTAACAGTATATGCTCGGCGATACCGTTATAGTACGACTTCAGCGACCAGTGCTCTTGTGTACTAGTAAACTAATTTAAGCTCGTCAACGGCTTGCTAGATTCCCTGTATCTAAGCGAGCCTGCTAGATTGCCTGTATCTAAGCTGCAGGTCAAAACCGTACAATTATACCGAGTGCGAGATACGTTGACGTCAGCTGTAGTATCTCTTCTCCTTGAAAGGCCGGGGATATATAGTGTCTGTCTCCAAATTTTGAACTCGTTTTCCCATTCTGCTACACCCTCCATTTCAAAATTATAGTTCATTATTGACTTTTTTAATGCATATTGGACGATTCATCTTATTTAAAAATTTACATTAGTATCTTTTATTTTCATCATTACTTGTTTTATTATCAAAGATACTTTAAGTACAACTCGTATTTTTAATTATTTGCACTAATATTTTGAATAAGACAAATGTTCAAAATTGTATTTAAAAAGTCAATAGTGAACTACAATTTAGGGCGAAGGGAGTACAATATATTCGTGAGACCTAAAGAAATTTATGTCGCAGACGATGATCACCTCGATGAGGTGTTCGGTGAGCTCCGGCAGGATCTGCTCCAACACCGGCGAAATGGATCTAGGTGATGTTTGGATACAGGAAATGAGGGGTGGGATAGTAGGAATATAATGGTTGAGTTAAATTTTTTCCGATGTTTGGATTTGGGGTTTGGGAAAAGACGGGTCTAGAATAAGGATACGAAGGGGTTATCCCACCCTCCACATTCCATCTAGAGAGGGTGGGTTATGATGGAGAAATTGAGATTGTGTTACAATGTACGAAATTATGAAATTGTCCTTATGCCAAATTAACTCATTCGTAAGAAAAAGGCAATTTAGTAATTTTTCAATCGTTTTCCAAATCCAACCCCAGACATCCAAACATGAAAAAGGGACACAAATTTTATTTTCTAACGGAAAAAGTCTAAATTACCCCCTCAACTATAACCAAAGTCTAGATAACCCCCTGAACTATTTTTTGGTTCAAATAACCCCCTAAACTATGTCAATTGGTTCAACTTACTCCTCAATTGAATTTGTCTTTTTTGTATCTCCACGTACAAATACAGTTTTAAGTTCAAATTTTGCGGTGTGATAGTTGACATAATAAGGTATGTTAGAAAAATATATCATAATTTTTTAGTATTATTTTAATAGGCTAGTTTGACTAATTATAAATTAACCATAAACTGTATAAAATTTAAGTACAAAAAAATATATGATATTTTTTAACATAATACACGATGTTCTCTATCATCCCACAAAATTTGAACTTAAAACTCTATTTGTGCATGGAGAAATAAAAAAGATAAATCTTACTAAGGGGTAAATTGTACCAATCGGCAAAGTTGTGGGAGTAAATTGAATCAAAATATAGTTTATGGGGTTAACTAGACTTTTGACCATACTTGAGGGGGTAATTTAGACTTTTTCCTTTTCTAACCCATAGTCCACCTAAGGCTGACCGCAGTGGAGTACGCGACGCGGTCCTTCAGGACGGAAGTACCGGAAATATGGCTGCAGCGGGGTACTTTAGTGGTCCGGTAAACAAAAGTATCGATCGTCGGAACGCTTGTTTCAGCGGACGTACCGGAAACGGCACAGGCGCCCGCGCGGAGAGAGAGGAGAGAGAGTGGTGGGCCCCACGTCCTCAACTAACTAAAAAATGTTATAACTCACAAACCAAAAAACCAAATTAAATTCCGATTGCACCATTAAATTCGTTGCAATAAATTCTTCAAAACAAGATCTCAGATGGATATATTTTGATAAAATTTATAAAGAAAAGAAAAAAAAGGTGAGAAAAGAGATGATATAGTAGTTGGGATAGATGGATAAAATATAGTAGAGTTGGGATAAAGTATGTGATTTGGAGTATGACGGGTGCGGGAGAAGTTGGTTTAGAGTACGGAATCTCGATGACCAGGACAGGATATTCCTTTTAGAGGATGCATTTAGGGGACGACGAGTGCGGACAGCCTAACACCATATCCTTATCCCATTCCATCCTGCATCAAAACAATTTCGATTGCGCATGTGTGTGTTGGGCCTTTATCCCGTCGCGGCCTTNCAGCCCTAGTCCTGGCACACGTACGTCGTCCGGTCACGCTGCACTACTCTCTGTTGCTACCGCTCCTTGAACAAACTCGTCTGTTTTTCTGAGCTTGTGGCAACCCTGGACGGATGATTTGTTTGGGAAGAGGCCAACAGCAGACGCACACCTTCTTTGGTGCAGCTTGGCCCTGTTTGGCAGCTTTGTAATTTTATTCACCGGCAATTAGCTTCCGGGTGTAAAATCTTGTGCACAAGATTACAACTGTAATTTATTCCCTTTGTGAAATATCTGTTTGGGTAAAGTTTTCCATAAATACACTGGCAGGCGCGCGATTGACGGCTCCGTGCATTTATACTCTCAGAATCTGGATTACCGCTTGCATAATTGTATCTCCAATCCATCCATGATCTCAATGTTTCTAATTGAAACTGCACAAAGAGAGAAGTTGGACGGGGAGCAGCGGCAGACAGGCAGAGGAGCGGCAGGCGAGTGCCAGCGATAGGCAAGCAAAATTCCAAAACAAAGCATGGAAATTGGATCCCAGAGCTGAACAATGTTTATATCCTATTTTCAATACGGAGCAGCAGCAAAAAGTTCGCACAAATTGCTCCAACGTATACGATCTACACACTGATAGCCAACCCTGCAAAAGAAGAGAAACACAAGAAGCAGAGATGTGGATCAGAACTGGAAGATACTTGAAAAGCAAGGAACTGATGCCGTCGCGATGGAATTGCTAGCTAGTGCTGCGGATTTGCTTGCGGCTGATGTTGATTCGCTCCTCAAGGCAGGCCGGCAGCTGACGATGTGGATTTCCTCCCCGTCACCGTGGATTTCCTCACCGTCGTTGATGGGATCGCTTCTGCGCTACCACCAGGTTGCATTATGTGCCCTCCGATTCGAGCAGCTGAGGCGCGACTACGAGATCGCGGAGATCGGCCACGGCCGCTTCGCCGTGGTGCATCGCCGTGCTTGTCGCGCCATGGGCGAGCGCCCGAGCCCTTCGCCGTCAATCCGTCGACCGCTGCGCTGCCGCGGAGACGAGCGAGCGGAGCAACTCGACATTTGTCGTGTTTTTTTCCGGACATTGATACACGATTATTTTTATCCGGGGGTTTTGCTCCAAACCAGCTGTAAAATTAGTCGGCTCACTGTTCATCCAAGCAGTGAATTTCAGCTTCCCCCAGAAAAACATTCGGAGCTGTAATTTACGGGAGTTTTGGATTGAATATCGGGCTTCCAAACAGCCTCTAAAGGGTGCTCACGGCTACGGAAGACCTCGACGACGCTCCTCAGAGCAACTCGTGTGCACTGCCCGCCCACCAAAGGTGAAGTTCTTCGCACGGCTCTTTTGCAACGGATCGTCGGCTACAAATCCACGAGAACCCTCTGCACAGCGTCATTCCGCATCTTGTCAGAAGCATCGGCTTGTTGCCCCCGTGGTTGTGCGGGGTAACCGAATCCGCGACACACTCAATGGCATCTCGACTACAGGCCGCGGCGCGGAACGTTACAACGGTGGTCCCCTGCCCACCTGATACTTGATAAAGTGAGTTTATAAGTACCACACTCTGCAAACTAGATTTATTACATACTCCCTCCGTCCCACAATAGAAGCATTTATCGATTTCCGTGGATCACGTTTGACCATTCGTCTTATTCAAAAAAATTTATGAAAATATAAAAACAATTATGATATACTTGAAATATATACGATGATAAAACATGTCATAACAAAATAAATAATATTTTCATAATTTTTTTGAATAAGACGAATGGTCAAACGTAAACAGCAGAAGTCAACAAATGCTTATATTGTGGGACGGAGGGAGTAGACCGAACTAAGCTTGACGACTACATAGGCAAACTAGATTAACAACACAGACCAAGTTTGGTCACTACATCATACCGATAATTAGAGTTGGAGGGAAACTGGACTAAGAACATAGACCAAGTTCGATAGCTACATCGACATTCTAGAGAACATCGATTGACAGCATGATAACCAAAAGTAGCAACACAAAACCAGCATCTTCATCCACCACCACCTAGCGTCCACATCAGCAGCATGGTGCCAAAGAAGCCACAGCCTTGGATGCAATTTTAGTCCTGCAACTGGATGCAGTCACAAGTTAGAAACAACCACCAACCATTACTTTCCACAGTTTCAGTCACTAGGCATAATTCCGAGTAGTGTAAAGTTCAGGCCAATTGCAAGCAAAAAAAAAAATTGAACGAGAGCCAAACCACTTACTTTGTTGACATGAAAAAATTAGCAAACTTTAATGTACCGGACACCATAGTCCACACAACTCACATCATCAATTTGCATCAAGGATGAAAAAATAAGTAAAAATTAGTGTGGCTCCAACAAATTTAGTTACAGCCAGCCCCTAACAATATGCAGTCATGCATTACTCTCTCTCTATCTCTCTCCCTCTCTCGCTCTCGTCCAATTAACAGTAAAGTTATAAAATGATGTAGCTTTATATGTCACAAAGGAATCAAATAGTGCCCACCATTATGATATAAACTATCTATAACTAGTACCCAAATCTTCAAAAATAACACAAAAAGCAATAGGTGTAACACCCTAATTTTCATCACAAGAAACTGTAGAGACAATTTTGTAATTTTCTAGAATTTATTTGAGGTATAAATAAATTTCTAGAAATTAATTGGAATTAACTAGGAACTTATTGAGTTAAATAATTATCTTTTAGTAACAATAAGTTGTTGTCGCATTCATACTGGTGCATTGAGTTTTGTACTGTTTGCAAGTCAAAGAGAATTTAAACTCGTTTAAATTTGAATTTGATTTGCATATGATTGAACCTTAGTTTAGTTGTTTTCGTTAAAGTTTAGTTTACCTCCCCAAGGTTTTCTACAGTCCGATTCTAGCCCCTTAACTCTTTCCCCGGTCGTCTTTGCAGCCCGGCCCAGTCCAGCCCATCGCTCTCTCCCTCGTTTCCATCGCCGCCAAGTGGGACCCACTGGTCAGCTCTATCCTTTCCGAGTCGGACATGCGCCCGAGCTCGAGTCCGACCGGGAAGAGCCGTCCTCGCGCTGCCCTGGAGTCTCCGTGGGCCGCACGCCAAGGCGCCAGCCCCAGCCTTTATAAAGCCGCGCCGCCGCCCGTATCTGGCTCTCAGAACCCTAGCGCCGTGCACCGTGAACCCCCGCAGCCGCCGCCGTATCCGAAGCTCCAATTCGTGGCCGCCGCCGTCGATCCCCTTCTCTGCCGCCCTTCGGTGGACAAGAGGCCATCCAAGGGATTCACATCGAGGTACTGAAGCTCGCCATACCGCTTGAACTCGTCAATTTGCCTTCGTTACTCCACAATGGCTCATCGGAGTTACATCTTGCAGCCCGAGTCGCCTCGGAGGGCCGAGCGTCTCCATCGTCATCCAATCATCATCAAGATCATCATATTTGAGTTCGCCATCTCTCGAGGAACCCCCAGGGCCAATCCGCGTGGAAAACGGACCACCCTAGCCCGAGATCGGGTGTCGCCGGCGAACTCGCCGCCGCGGCGCCGTCGCTGACCGCCGCCGCCCTCAACGCCGGCGTCGCCAACCTCTGCAAGCGACGTGAGCCGTCCATCAGAAGATCAGCGACCCAGATCGCAGTCAACATTCCCGGATACCGGTCAGCGGTGTAGTTTTGCTAAAGAGACCCTCAAGTTTTCAGGAATAAACCCGCGGTCCAGATCCAGTGTAAAGTAATTACGTAAAGGTCCTTATCTTTCTCGGTTTAGCCCCTGTTCTTTCAAGATATCTAACTCGCCGTCCAAGCTCACTTTTTTGCACGATAGCCCTCAAGGTTTTATACATAATTATGTATTAGCCCTCAGTTTCCTATCAATCTAACCTCTGAAATTCCTGTTCTTCGCAGTTAAGTCCTTGGAACACCGTTTTGGCCCTATCTCGATCGTTTCAACTCCGATTCGAGTGATTCTTCAGCTCACGTAACCGTAAGGACTTGATCTATACCTTTATACCATTTCCTATGTATTGTTGCCTATGTTTGGTGTATTGTTTCTTATTTTGTTGTATTGTTTCTTGTATGTGCCCCTGTGATTGCGTATAGGAGGTGCAAAGTTCGTGGTATCCAAGGATCGTTCTTGGTGTTTCGAGTATTCCGTTGAGAAGACCCTGAGCAGTAGCAGTTGTTAATTTAAGGCAAGTGTATTCTTGATCATATTTTTCAGTCCTAATAACCATATGACATGCTTATACACCGTAGTTCGCTATTGCTTGCATGCTTATAATCATGATGGGTCCCATAATTAGGATGACTAGTTTTCTTAATCATGCCTTGTCAACCTGGGTTTAATATTAATGTTGGGTAGTACTTGCTTAGTTGCTATACTTGGGAATGGTTTACACTAAATGTGAAGATAATAATATTGTGATATCTTTTATCAATATCATGTTAATGATCTATGAGAATGTTAAACCAAGACCACATTGATTAATTGGAACATGGAGAACCACCCGGGATTTCCCGTAGAACCACAATACCACATGGCTCTGGTCTTAGCTAAGTAATTAGAAGATCCCTTTGTTGTGTGGATGCACTGCATGTGTGGTATGGGCTGGTTGCTACCGGCAAGGTTTGTGAGCAGAGGTGCGGGGGCAGGAAGGTGCGCCTTTTATAGACCCGTCTGGCAAGGGAGCACACACACATTGGGAAATTCTTTGGAAAGGCTTCGTAGTGATTCTCTGGCCCCTCACCAAAGGAAGTGTTGAAGGGAGTAATTAACCCGGGCATAATGAGAAACACGAATTGTGGGGAAAGCTGAACAACCTCTGCAGAGTGTCTAAAATCTATTGCAATAGCCGTGCTCGCGGTCATGAGCGGCCTGGACCCTCACATGATTAATATATCGAAAGAAGAATTAAATTGATTTATTTATGGTGATGATGCTTATGGGTTACCATATGCTTAATTGGGTTGGTATATACTTATACTTTAGTAATTATGATGCTAAATAAAATTTGACCAACTTAAGTGCTTAAAGCAATTTAATTAGAAGCCAAACTATTTCCTTGTTAAGCCTTTGCATGTCATTTGCTTTTGCTCTACATTTGCTGAGTACCAACCATAAGTGTACTCAACCTTGCTTTATCTGCGGCTCAGGCTTAGACAGAAGTTTCAGTGGAGTACTTTGGAAGTTTCTAGGCATACGTGTTTTCCCCAGTCAGCTGCCTGTGGAGAAGTGTTGAAGATTCCGCTGCTAGTAATTCGCTTCTGTGAGTGTAATAATGGTATTTAATATTATTTACGTTTTGCACTGTCTTTTATATCACTGATGAAGTCTCATATGTGTGTAAACTTGATCCTGGCGCACATATGATAGTCATTCGGTTTTGTTTACAAAATCGGGTGTGACAGAAGTGGTATCGAAGCCTGGTTGACTGTAGGACGTAAGCCTAGAGTAGCAATGGTCGTTTTTAGGGTCCTAAATGTCTTCTTATACTTGCTCTATCTTGTCTGCTGCAATCTTGGTCTAAACTCGTTGTTTTCCGTCAACCTTGACTTACCTTCTCCTTGATTCTTAATCATCATCCAATTGTACACTTGTTCTGTTCTTTCTCCAGCTCCTAGTTAACGTCTCTCTAAAAGTTAAAAGAACCAGCAAGAGTTATATTGGATGCCATAGTTAACGAGTTTTTCTCCCTAAGCATGAATTATTGGAAACAAGAGAATCATGGATATTTTGGAAACACCATCAGTCGTGCTTTATCTCAACACAAGGATTTAGAAAATTACCCCCCCTAAATCATGTCACCGTTAGTAGAGTCGTCGTTGAGGTCGATGTTTAGTTCTTGTGTAGGATTGTTTGCCTTGTGCTTGTTATGTGCTAAGTGGTTGAATTGCTTCTTTGTAATGAGTGCGATGTTTCTGTGGAGTGATGACCACAATTACATCTCAATAAATCAATTAAACTATTAGATAGTTGGGTTTTGTCTTTGTTCCTAGTCTTAGTACCTAGGTGAGTTCCAAATCCCTCTTTACATATCTAATCATGAATCTCTTGTGCACCAAATCTATTCTCGTCACCCCCTAACACAGCAGAACGGTTTAAGTCATATCTCAAGCTACGAGACCCCGATTGCTGCAAATCCAGTTGGATTAGTTCCATAACTTCATAAGTTATTTTCTGGCTAAGTTTCACTATTTTTGGATTATTGGACAGAGGGATAAATGACTTTTTGATAAAGAGAATCTGTTTCAGTAATCTGACACAGTCGACTTGTTTATTTCATATCTCAAGTTAGAAAACTCCGATTGACATGAAACCAGTTGGGTTAGTTCCAAAATTAGATAAGCTATTTTCTGGTAAAATCTTACCATTTTTGGATTTTCTGGGAAAGAGATACCTACGATTTATTGGAGTATACAGAATCTG
>CM014272.1:84094157-84139263 GCA_004135705.1 Alloteropsis semialata | reverse complement strand
TGTGTTTCTGTATTGTGCATTTCTGAATGGAGCAAGCCAAAGATATACTAGAAGATTTGATCGCAGATGAAGTCGAAGATGCCGACCAGTTTGAGGTGTTCACCGTGGAAGACTTGATCGCAGAGGATGAGATCTTTGAGGACTTGATCG
This sequence comes from Alloteropsis semialata, assembly GCA_004135705.1. Classification (NCBI taxonomy): domain Eukaryota; kingdom Viridiplantae; phylum Streptophyta; class Magnoliopsida; order Poales; family Poaceae; genus Alloteropsis; species Alloteropsis semialata. The sequence goes on along the minus strand of CM014272.1, from coordinate 84,139,113 downwards.
CCGACCAGTTCGAGTTGGAAGGAGAGGCATCAACTGCACGTCGCCGGCGTCAACACAGTGGGCCAAAGAGGTACATACCAAGGAATCGTGAAAAGGCTCTTGCTGATCTGATGAGTAATTACTTTTGTGCAAATCCTATCTACACCGATGAGATGTTCCGTAGGAGATTTAGGATGAACAAGCCTTTGTTCCTCCGTATTGTGCATGAACTTAGCAATTGGTCCTCTTATTTCCTCCGTATTGTGCATGAACTTAGCAATTGGTCCTCTTATTTCACCCAAAGAGTCGATGCAATTGGTAGAAATAGTCTTACACCGATTCAGAAGTGTACGGCGGCTATCAGGATGCTAGCTTATGCAACCTCGGCTGATCAACTTGATGAGGTCTTGAAGATAGCCGCAAGCACTTGTTTGGAGATTTTGGGAAAATTCGCTGAAGGTGTGATTGAAGTTTTTGGTGACGAATATCTACGGCCTCCAAGAGTCGATGAACTTGAACAAATCTTAAAAGAAAATGAGGCTCGTGGTTTTCCTGGATGCATGGGAAGTATTGATTGCATGCATTGGGCATGGAAGAATTGTCCGAAAGGTTGGGCGGGACAATTCACAAGTGGTAAACAAGGACATCCTACTATGATCCTTGAAGCAGTGGCATCAAAGAATCTTCGTATATGGCATGCTTTCTTTGGTACCCCCCGGGTCTCAGAACGACATAAACGTTCTAAACAAGTCACCACTGTTCATTCAAGCAATAAAAGGGGAATCTCCTACGGTGCACTATACTGTAAATGGAAATCAATATGACATGGGTTACTATCTTGCCGATAAAATATATCCGGAATGGGCAGTATTCGTGAAGACAGTTAATGCCCCTCAATCGGCGGAAGACAAATTATTTTCATTGAGGCAAGAAAGTGTGAGGAAAGATGTCGAGTGTGCATTTGGTGTTCTGCAATCACGCTTTAATATTGTTAATCGACCATCACGGTTATGAAAGCAAGCGGACGTTATCAATATAATGCAAGCTTGTGTTATCCTACACAATATGATAGTGGAAGATGAGAAGGAAGCAATTAGGGATGTCTTGGATTTGAATGAGAATCCAAGTGCGACGATAGCGATCCCACCACAAGTGCAGACAAATCAGAACCCTAATCCAAGCTTTGCGGAGGCACTCCGTAGAAATTCGGCTATCAAAGCTCGTCCAACACATAGGCAACTCAAGAAGGATCTAATCGAGCACATATGGCAACGCTATGGAAACAAAGAAAATTAGACAAAAAACAGTGTAACTATATATAATTATTATAATATAATTATTATTTTTATGATTCCTAAAAATATTGTAATCATGGTTCTATTATTTATGCTTGATATTATTCAATCAAATAGCCACAAAATGGTATACACAATTGCATTTGTAGTTGATCTTAACCTCCATGCAAAGCATTAAACAGCTTACAGACGGCTTCTCTGTCTGTGGGTTGTATGAGCTGTCTGTACATCTGTCTGTATGCTGAGTTCGAGATTCTGCAGACGGCTAGCCGTCTGTGGGCTGTACATGCCCTTACAACGGTGGTCCCCTACCCACCTGATACTTGATAAAGTGAGTTTATAAGTACCACAGTCTGCAAACTAGATTTATTACATACTCCCTCCGTCCCACAATATAAGCATTTATCGATTTCCGTGGATCACGTTTGACCATTCGTCTTATTCAAAAAATTTATGAAAATATAAAAACAATTACGATATACTTGAAATATATACGATGATAAAACATGTCATAACAAAATAAATAATATTTTCATAATTTTTTTTGAATAAGACGAATGGTCAAACGTAAACAGCAGAAGTCAACAAATGCTTATATTGTGGGACGGAGGGAGTAGACCGAACTAAGCTTGACGACTACATAGGCAGACTAGATTAACAACACAGACCAAGTTTGGTCACTACATCATACCGATAATTAGAGTTGGAGGGAAACTGGACTAAGAACATAGACCAAGTTCGATAGCTACATCGACATTCTAGAGAACATCGATTGACAGCATGATAACCAAAAGTAGCAACACAAAACCAGCATCTTCATCCACCACCACCTAGCGTCCACATCAGCAGCATGGTGCCAAAGAAGCCACAGCCTTGGATGCAATTTTAGTCCTGCAACTGGATGCAGTCACAAGTTAGAAACAACCACCAACCATTACTTTCCACAGTTTCAGTCACTAGGCATAATTCCGAGTAGTGTAAAGTTCAGGCCAATTGCAAGCAAAAAAAAAAATTGAACGAGAGCCAAACCACTTACTTTGTTGACATGAAAAAATTAGCAAACTTTAATGTACCGGACACCATAGTCCACACAACTCACATCATCAATTTGCATCAAGGATGAAAAAATAAGTAAAAATTAGTGTGGCTCCAACAAATTTAGTTACAGCCAGCCCCTAACAATATGCAGTCATGCATTACTCTCTCTCTATCTCTCTCCCTCTCTCGCTCTCGTCCAATTAACAGTAAAGTTATAAAATGATGTAGCTTTATATGTCACAAAGGAATCAAATAGTGCCCACCATTATGATATAAACTATCTATAACTAGTACCCAAATCTTCAAAAATAACACAAAAAGCAATAGGTAGGTGTATTATGAGGCAAGTGTTCCTTTGTACAACTGAAAGGACAAGTACCTGGTACCCTCAACCTGATGTAAACGACCGACCTATTTTTCATGGATCAAATTCTTGGAAGCATGCTTTGGATTGGGATAGTACCAGTCTCTCTCATTGGTCAAGTAGCTACATGGATTCCAGTCCGTTTGGACAAAAAGACGAAGCTACTCATGATCATCAAATGACAGATCAAGATAACAGAATGAACTGTGAAGTCAAAAATCATTTGGCATAACTAACGTCTAGGCCAGTTATATTAGTTGCGTAGTAAAGTAATCATTGTGAATAAGTGCACCATGTAATGCCTGCTAGCCTTTATAAGTAATTATAATTTCCAGGTGCTAACCTAGGGCTGAGATGGATCGGTCTGTCACAACACCAAATTAGAATACAAAGTAAACAATTGACAATAGCTAGAGCAAGAACAAGTCATGAGTCCAGGGACATGCATGATGCATCAGAAGTAATATGAAAGCCAATTAAAATGCTTAAGCTAAGCCAGTTGTTTATGGCGCGTGCGATTAATAAGCTATCTTTCTGTAAGCTCGTGATTTTGTTTGTCAAAAAGAAAAGAAAAAAATCACTGCAACCCAACTCACATGCTCTAAAAAGCCACTGCTATAGAGCTGCCTTGGAAAACCATGAAGGGAGAGATGCTAGTAACACTAACATTATCCATGGAGGAAAACCATAAAACCACAACAGCATTATATTTTGTTCATGCAGTTTGGCATAAGCTAGAATATTCAGAAAAAACTAAGTTTAATAAGAACACACTTAAGTTGTGAAAGGATCAGGAGGGCTAAATGAGAAGAGAAAAGTTATGCTTCTTGCCCGAGTTCAACAGACATAGAGAAATTACTCTGACGTAATTTCAATTTCTTAAATAATTGAGGTATGTTCCACCTTCCAAGGCACAGTTCCCATTGTACAAGGTTTCACATGCTTTCTGGATAGGCTTGTTTCCATGACAAAAGAGAATAGTAGAAAATAATGTAAACGAGAACCCAAAATTCAAAACATTAGCAGAGTACCTAATAGAGTAATAGCCCACACACACTACATGGTGACCACAAGGATCCACAGAAGATTTTGAAGCACATGTATCCATGGTGCACATAACAAAGTGGATAGGCAAAACAAGCACATAACAAAAGTGAACATCTTCCTGTGTACCAAAGAAGAATGTAAAGGCTTACTGCTTTACATGATCATATCCTCCTTGGTGACATGAACGGTGGGAACCCGAAGTACGGAAGGACATGGTCACATCCACCACCACGTGTTGAACAGAACCTCTCAATCTTCAATGTCTTGATCTCAAGGGTCAGAAACGATGAAACTCCATGGAGAATATGTGTGCCATCTTGGTTAAAGAATTGTCTGCTTTGTAGGAAAACATACCCTTCAGCCGCAGCAACAACCAAATATTTGTCGTAAAGACTAGGCAGTGGGATTGTAGTCGGAAGCTCATTGACATTCCCACCCTCATTTTGCAGAATGGAGTAGCGCAAAAACTGGGGAACAATACCATTACCGTCACCTTCAATATGACTAAGTATTCCAATCCTTCCTTCACCAGCCTCCACCACAGCAACATGTGGATTTTCATGGTTAGGTGAGAGGCCAACAGCCGAGAACTCCATGCTGTTAGTATCAAGCTTGAGCAAATTGTTCATTCCGGGCACTTTCCAGTAGAAGCACCCATACGCATAACTGGGCCACCAAAACATCGGTGGTTCGACAATCAAATGTAGTGCATCCCAACTGGTAGAAGCACCAGCAGTCCAGGTGCCAGAAAGTGAAGAGTAGACAAAGGCCACAGCCATTGCTTCAGAGTGCGTCCAACCAATCACCCTGAAGTGTTCCTCGTCGTAGTCTCCCGAAGGGACAAAGAAGGCATCAAAATATTCAACATGCTCGTCCTGGACAGGACCAAGGACGGAGGCTACTAGGTTGTCGGGTATGGGAGGCAGCAGCGTGTACCCCCGCGTCAAGGGGTCGCACACGGCGAGCTCCGGGAGGACGAGGTCGCCCGCAGGAACAAACCGCCTGAGGACGCGGCCGTCGCGGGCATCACATGGATACCAGCCAGACTGTCCGCGTCGAGGGAGGTAGTCAGGGGAGAAATCGGCGGCGTGGTCGAGGGCACCGGCTGCGCGCGCGTTGGGGTTGGGGGCTTCGGCCGGCAGGAAGCCCCATGGGGTGAGAATGCCGAGGAGGACCGGCGGGTGCAGGGAGCGGTAGCGGCGTAGGAACGTGGCGGCGGAAGGAGGGGCACGCGGCTGAGGCGCGGACAAGGTCGCGGGGAGAGGCGACGCGGACGAGGGTCTCCTCGATGAGGTGCTCGGGGAGTACCGGCGGCACCCTGGCTTCGGGGGCCGGGAGGGTCTGATCCATCGCCGGAGCGTCACCCGCCGCCGACGAAATGGATCTAGGTGACGTTTGGATAGGGGTTGGGAAAGGGAATGGGAAATGAGATGGGATAAGAAAGGCTGGGTTAGGGATAGGGTTTTATGTTTAAAACCCATACCCATGTTTGGCATGGTATGGGATAGGGAATGGAAATAAAATTTCAAGTGACAAAAATGCCCTTGTACATGACAGAAAAAAAATATAAACCTGCTATGTAGAGCCAAGATGCATGCAAGAGATTACACGTGCACAGAAAAGAAACAACGGGGCAAACACAGGTCTTGAATCATCCACATCGTGCATATGCATATAGACTCCAAATCTGTACATATTTCAGTTAAACACAAATTGCACCACAGTTTCAAGTGACTGGAACTCACACCCGTTCCTTACAGCACATGGCATCAAAATATACAACTAGCCCATTCAAAATTAAGTTCACTGTATTCAGTCAACCATGGTTGACAGTACCAAGCACCTGGGCATCATGATAATAATACTTAAACTACACAAAAGGGAGCACTAGAACTGTACATATACCACCTATTTAGATTTTTTCTTAGACCTTTTTAGCGCTTGATGAACAAACTCAGATTTTAAGTCATCAGGCGTGGTAAAGAAGAAATCCAATTGTTTCTCATTCAGACCAATCACTAGAGCAGCCTTCACGATTTGATCAGAGCTAAACCCAGTTAATTTTTTACGCACATTGAACAATTGCTCCCTCCTTTGAGCAGTCTGCTTCTGAGCCTCTAACTTCCTGAGTAAATGCAGACCGCATTGCATTCATAGCAACCGCATTTGTTGTTTCAGCTTCCATAAGAGTGTTCAATGCTTTTGAAATATTTGAAAACTCCGAGGCAAAAACTGCATCATCTAAAAACACCCTCTTCCGACCAGATAAAGATTTAACTCCACCCCCATGCTGTATCAAAATATTGACACACCCTGGAGCCATTATCTGTGTATTGGTTGAGTCAATGTTAGCAATAGATAATTATTTATCTGGCAAAAAACTAGATAATTCTTTAGTCCCCATAGAAAATTGCATAACCTGACTGGTGGAAACTATTTAAACAAGTGTAGGTGTGTTAGCCAAATTAACCACTGAACCAAGCAAACTAACCTGCTTAAGTGTCAACTGAAACTGAATCTACCTGCTTACATGTCAACTGAAACTGTAATCTGTGTACTACCCACGGTGGCCAAGACCAAATTCTATTACTAAAGATCGTCACATTAGGCCATAGCAACTAAATGAGTAATAAGCTAAAGTAATGGGGACCGACCAAGCAGCATTGATTTTTTTTTCACCCAATGTTCCTGTGCGCAAGATCACTAGATTCATCCAAATTAGGAAGGCACAGGAAACATCAGTTGGGTAGGAGGCGCACTCATTTTCTTTTTCTTCAGCACTCCAAAAAAACATCACGACAAAGAGGAACAAGCAAGAAATCATACGGAGTAAAATATTGGTGAGACCAGAAATCGAGATTGAAATCATTCAATCGCCATGTCACAAAGCTAGTAGCAGGAAAAAGAAAGAAGAAATCGACCTGGTCGAGCCCAGTCGCCGGCGGCCGCGACGCGCCGACGCAGCTCCGAAGGAGGAGGACTTGCACAGGCTATCCGAGAGGGACGGGGAGAGCGAGGGAGATCAGGCTATCTGAGAGCGAAAGAGAAGGGGCAGAGGCAGGACGCAGGAGCGGGAGCGCGCCCGCAACGCGGCGGCGCGTTGTCTCCTTCTGTCTGCTTGAGACGAGGAGGGAAGAGTAGGAGCACTGGACATCGATGGAGAGGAATCTTATCTTCTCAACAAGGGTAAAAAGGTAATTTCGCATCTGCTTCTGCTGCATCCCGCTCAAACCCACCCGCGCCATCGAGTTTTGAACGCTGGGATAAGAGGGACTTCTATCCCTATCCAGAAGCTCCTTTATTTCCCTATCCAAGAATCCGAACAAAGGATTAGTTTTATCCCTACCCCTATTTCCCAATCCCAAACTCCCTTTCCACAAATCCAAACACCACCCTAGGGTTTGATCTGGTTTGCGGGGGGGTGGGAGTGTGCGAGTGTCGGAGGGGAACCGACAGGCGGGACCGCGTGAGCCGAGGATTTTTTAAGCAAGGAGGGCATGGCTGGCCGGCTGGCGCATGTGTGTTGGGCCTGTGTCCAACCGGCCCGAACCATACTACTGCTGGGTTTCGTCACCCCATAGTTCAGGATTTTTTTTATTTTTTATTTTACAATTTTTCAAAAATAAATATCCGATCAAAAATTTGCACATTTATACGCATGCTGCCATTTGAAATGGCTACAGCCGAATAAATCAACGGTATTTGCATTGTAGCAACCTTACCGCCAATTGAACCGGCGAAATTTCTCTTATCTAGACATCATGTTTACACGTGGAACAAAAACGTAGCTTAGTTGGTTAGGTTCCTTGCGGTGGAACCTGCCTACCCAGATTGAGTCTTCGACTCATTACGGGTGTCGTATTTTTATGAATTTATTTCAAGATTTAACTGGCGCTTTTCTTTCAGTGATAGGTGGCGTGCCCGTCAATAGCGAGGCGCCAGTGGTGACTTCGTCAATCTCAAGATCGAAACAACCGGCCCAATCTTTCGAAGGTGCTTATAAGGGTGAGTGTGCGTACGTGTGTGAGTGTCTGCATCTAACTGGTCTTTCGTAAAAAAAAGATAAAATATTTACAAAAAATTATAACTAATTTATATAAACTCGGATAGAGATGAACTTTATATGAAAATTGTAGTCCTCAACGAGATCTCCAACTTTGTTGTTCAAAATATTTTCATTCGGAGCCATATTGATGCTGAAATAATCGACAGAAGCTTCAGATCTAAAATTTAATTTAGATATGAAGCTTGTGTCGATCATTTGAGAACTAAAATTGCTCCTAATAAAAAAAATTAGACTACAAAATTGTAGATCACCTCGAATCCAACAATTTTCATATAAAGTTTATCTCCATATGAGTTGATATAAATTAATTATGATTTTTTGAATGTGTATTGTCCGATGCTCAAACCAAAAATTAAATTTTATTTAAAGCTTCTGTCGATTATTTGAGCATCCAAATGGCTCCGAATGAAAATGGTTCCGAATGAAAATGGTTTGAACAACAAAGTTGCAGATCTCGTCGGGGACTACCATTTCTATATAAAGTTCATCTCCATCCGAGTTTATATAAATTAGTTATGATGTTTTTGAAAACATGCTATCTAGATAAGAGAAATTTTGCCAGTTCAATTGACAGTAAGGTTGCTACACTGCAAATACCGCCGATTCATTCGGTAATAGCTATTTTAAACGACGGCATGCGTATAGATCTGCAAATTTTTAGATCGGATATTTATTTTTGAAAAATTGTAAAATAAAAAATATAAACAACCCCCTTGTTGCTGGTATCTTCCTCATGCATTCATTGCTGTATTATTCTACAGTAATGGAAACAGAGTCCCAATTTGGAAAGACCCAGCATGATATTTGAAAGATCAATGTTACACATATAATATACGAGTATACTCTTTTACAACCATAATATCACATATGGTAAATACATTGTGTTTTTGATATCAACTTGCTAATTTGATATCTGTGCAAATTTAACCCTTATTATTACTACGAGCGGCTACAGATATGTATGCAAATTTAATCCTGCTCTAGAGGGACGTCTAAGACTGGGGACACACTTCGAGCCTGAGGTCATTATCATGTTGTAAACCTCCAAAATGTGACTGGAAAACCTAGTTTAAGTGCAGCACAAGAGTTACATTGTGATCGTCGTTGTCATCAGCATCACCGGCATCACAGCAAAGAAGGCACGGCCTCCTGGATGCAGTTATAACACAAGAAAATAATATTGCAGATGCAGTGCAACCATTACACTCAACATTTTTTTTTGTTACAAGGCATAATAACATAATGTGTGTAAAGCTGATGTGCTTAAAGTTCTGCTCCATTCCCTAAAGTTTGAATCAAAATGGAAGGAGCACTACACTACTTTTCTTTTTACTAACATGCAGATGGCATGAAGCATTAATGTACTCTCTAGTCCTTGAGTTAGAATGGTTAAAAATGATGCAACTCTGCGATGTCAAAAAAGAATGAAGTAATGCTAGACTTCTTAACATTAACTACCTTCAACTACAATAATGCAAAAGCAATAAATAGGTGTAACATGAGGAAAGTCCCCAACACACGAAAACAACAAGTACTTGCTATCCTCAACTTGTGCCCTACCTTTTAAGTTTCATGAATAGAATTTTCTGGGCAGAAAGCATAAGATTGGGATATTAGCATTCTTTTTCTTGTAGATCAAGTAACTAACTGGACTCTGATCAGCTTGACAAAAAGATGAAGGTACTCCTCATCATGAAATGATGTGAAAACTAAGATGATAGAATAGAGTCACTAACGTCTAGGCCTGTTATAACTAAGTGCACCCGTTATTGCCTATCAGCCATTTGGCTTTATAAGTAATTTCCAGTCCAGCACCTATGGATGGATTGGTCAGTCACAAGATTTTTTTGATACTAACAGTCACAAGATTAAATTAGCAGCACGCAAAGAAGTAAAGATAATAACTAGACAAGTCCTAGTCCAGGGACATGCATGAGAATTGAGAAGCATTAGTATATTCCATTAAAACAACCAAAGGCCTCTTTTTCCAAGTTTAGGCTATGCCAGTTGTTTATGGCACATACAATAAGTCATCTTTCTGTAAGCTCAAAATGCTATTTGTTAGAAAGCAAAAAGTTAAACGAAAAAACCACTGTAACTCAGCCCACATGGTCACGGATCACGATATACGATCGGGCCACTATACTGCAAGCAGGAAAGCCACAGACACAACTACATACACCATAGAGCTGCCTTCGAAAACCATGAAGGAAGAGATACCAGGTAACACTAACATTATCCATGAAGGAAAACCATAAAACCACGACAGCATATATTGTTCTGTTAGCATGCAGTTTTTCATAAGCCAGAATGTTTAAAAAAGCTAAGTATACCAGGAACACATTTAAAGTTGTAAAAGGACCAAGAGGGGCCAACGAGACTAAAAGGTTATGCTTCTTGCCCAAGTTCAGCAGCTCATGGAGAAATTATCCCTTTGAAATAATATTTACAAATTCTTAAATAATTGAGGTGTGTTCCTATCTTCCAAGACACAGTTTCCAAGTTACAAGGTTCCACATGCATGGCACTCATTGTTCAAAACTAAAACAAAAAGTTCGTGTATGTTTTCTAGAGGTTTGTTTCCATAATAACACAGAATACTAGAAATCATGTCAACCAGAACCTAAACTTCAAAACATTAGCATAATGCCTAATCCACTGTATCCACTGTGCGCGTTACAAATGTGGCTAGGCAAAACAACTAAACAAGCACACAACAAAAGTAAACATCTTCCTGTGTACCAAAGAAGAATGCAAAAGGTTAGTAAAAACTATGTTAAAGACTTACCGCTTCATATTCTCCTTCGGTGACATGAACAGTGGGAACCCAAAGTACGGAAGGATAGGCTCCCATTCCTTAGCACGCGTTGAATAGAACCTCTCAATCTTCAATGTCATGATCTCCAGTGTGAAAAACGCTGAACTTGCTCCATTGAGAAAGCCTGGGAGAACAACATATCCTTCTGCCGCAGCAACAAGAAAATAACTGTCATAATCACCAGGCAGCCGGATTGTAGTCTCCTTCAGATGCTCAGTGGCATTCTCACCCTCATTTTGCATAATGGAGTAGTGCAAATATGGGTGAGGAGAACCAAAAATGCAACTAAGTGTTCCAATCCTTCCTTCACCAGCCTCCACAACAACAACATGTCGTTGATGTCTGTTGTCAAGCAGGAGGCCGGCCATGGCCAACAACCGAGAACTCCATCCTGTTAGTGTCAAGCTTGACCAACTTGTTGATCCATAGCAGTTTCCAGCAGAAGCAGCCATATGCGTGACCGGGCAAATTACACCGCTGTTAGCTAGCCCATCCCAATTGGTAGAAGGCCCAGCAGTCCATGTGCCAGAGACTGAAGAGTAGACAAATGCCACAGCCATGTCCGCAATGCGTCCAGCCCAATCACCCTGAAGTGTTCGTCCTCGGTGTCTCCCAACGGAGAAAGAAGGCATCAAAAAATAGAGCGGCGCCGGGCCATACCGGACCAAAGGCAGAGGCTGTCAGGTATGGGAGGAAGCAGCGTGTATCCCCGCATCAAGGGGTCGCACACGGCGAGTTCCAGGAGAACGAGGCCGCCCGTAAGGTCATGGCATAACAGAAGGACGCGGCCGTCGCGGGCGCCGTGGAGCAACCAGCCCAAGGGTCAGCGGGGAGCGAGATGATCGTAGGAGAAGTCGGCGGCGCGGGCGGCTCCGGCGAGCGCGCTCTGGTGCGGCGCTTGTGCGGTCTGGAACTATTGAAGCCCCCTGGGGCGAGGATGCCGAGGTGGAGCGGCCGGTGGAGGGAGCGGTAACGGCGGAGGAAGGAGGCGGCGGAGGCGCGGTCGCGCAGACGAGGTCGCCGGGGGCCGCGACCCGGACGTGGATCTCCTCGAGGAGGTCCCCGGCGAGGGCCGGTGGCGCCCTGGGACCGAGGAGGATTTGCTCCATCGCCGCCGGCGAAGGGGATCGAGGTTGGTTTGGGGCCGCCGGCGCTTGGACTGTCGGACCGGAGCGGCAGGACTATTTTGTTGCGTGGCTGGCTGGCGTATATGGGCTGGGCTGGTCCTATGTCCATTCGGCCCATGATTTTTCGGCCTGTGTCCGTGCATATTTTGGGCCGATCTGGGCCCGCAGCCAAACGCACGAGGGCCACGAGGCAGATTGCCGTACGCCACGTCAGCATCATCGGGTTCGCTTGTTCTCCTCTCCCCCGTCGCTATCGTCCTCCGCTCCGGCTCCACTCGCTCCTCCTGCGCCTCTCCGCGCCCAGCGCGCGTCTCGATCCCTCCGATCTCTCTTCTCTCGGGTCCGTGCTCTTCACCGTCCTCCATCTCCTCTCCCTCCTCCAGTCCTTCCCACTGGGGGAATTTCGGCTTCCCTCCCCGTGATTCTGCCGCATTTCTTTCACGAGTTCTTGGGCTGAGATAAGAGGGGCCTTGATTCTGGGTTGCCTCCCCGCAGGGAGGAGCAAGGAAAAGAAAAAGGGAGGATGGAGGCTCCGCCCATCGCGCTGTTCGACAGCCTCAAGGTGCGGAATGCGAGTGTCCTCTGTGTTTGTTTTCTCATCGTCGACCTGGTAGCGGCATTTCGTCGACCACGCGGCGTGCTCCTGCGAGTTCGGAATTGTTTCTGCCCCTCTGTTCCCCGGAGGATATGTGGTAGCGACGCTTGTTGCTTTGCTGGCATGAATCTTGGCTGGAATCTGGGATCCTCGCTGTCCTTTCCTCTGGTTGGGATTGAGAGTCTTGGACCTGGTAGCGCGCCCACCCAATGCAGTCTGCTTAAAAGGAATGCTGACCTTGAGAGCGGCCCTGTGCCTGTGGTATAAATGACGCAGACTAAAACTGGCGTAGTCATGTTTCAGGCGCAGTGTTTGTTTCTTAGTTTTCCAACCACATAAGTGGTGCTTGTTACTAGTGTAATCATGTTTGGAGTGCCCTGCTATTGCTAGGCAAAGAATCGAACTGAACCATCTGAGTCTTTGCAACAGGCTGCCAAACCATTCTTCTTGCTAGCTGGGCCCAATGTTATTGAATCGGAGGAGCATGTCCTGAAGATGGCCAAACACATTAAAGGCATCACAACCAAGTGAGCAATTTAATCGTTGTAGTCTTTCTAAACTAATAAAATGGGCTAGATTTAAACCTTCCCTGTTGCTGTTTGTTGTCCATGACAGGCTTGGGATCCCACTTGTGTTCAAGTCCAGCTTTGATAAAGCAAACCGTACATCATCAAAATCTTTCCGTGGTCCAGGTCTGGAAGAAGGACTAAAGGTATAGCGAGTAAATCAAGCAGTTTCTAGTTTAGATAATATTGCTGTTCAGTACAATTCATATGCAGTAAATACATGCAAGTTCGTGCCAGTCATATTTTCTCTTATGTGACACTAGCTTAGTTTCTTCAATATTAGATGATAAATGCCTTAACCATACTTTTGGTATTAGCTACTGTCTGGATGTATGGGAAGTAGCTAGAAAAATCAGCACTACCTTCTGATATACATATACATAGTGGTATATTGTTATTTTTGCCTAGGCTGAGATTCCAGGAGAAATAGCAACAGTTCATGATCTTTGTTATATCAGGTGTTGTCTATGTCTGTGTGATGTGTATGTGCCTATTTCTTGAGGCAGAGCTTTCCACGTGCAATAATGTGTTGATAGTATATTTTTGTACAATTTTGTCTTTTGATCAGATCCTTGAAAAGGTGAAAGCAACATATGACCTTCCAGTAGTCACTGATGTGCATGAAAGCCACCAGGTATCCATTCGCAGATTCTGCTGTGTTACCGCTCAATTTAACTAAATTCTACAGCAGAACTTTACATGGTCTATGAATTATGTTTTTATGTTCCCTCTGTATTGTGAATAATTTTTATGAAAAAATGCACTTGTCTGCTACTTGTTCTTTTCATTTCAGTAACAGTAAGATATGTCTGAATTTTTCTTTCTTTTCTTTTTTATTCCAAGCTTAGTGTGAAGCTGTTGGAAGGGTTGCTGACATTATACAAATCCCAGCTTTCCTCTGTCGCCAGGTACAATTTGAGCAATGGGATTTTTCTACAGAAAACTACATTACTTTCATATATTTAAGCATGACTCTGCGTACCATACTAATGAAAACATATTACTATGATAACAGACTGATCTTCTTGTGGCTGCTGCTAAGACAGGAAAAATTATCAATATCAAGAAAGGGCAATTCTGTGCGCCTTCTGTAAGTTGCATCACTAGCTGGTAGTATAATTGAAATTTGAATGCAAGCATTGTTAGACACTTTCTAATTTACTGATTGGATTATTATCCTAAATGGTTCATGTGCTGTTTAATTTTGCACAAAGCACAAACATTCCATAGTCCACTTAATTAGTCCCATGTTGCATAATGGCATAATGCAATCTGGGGAAGTTTTTTACTGTGGTTGTTATAAATGAGGTACAATGTTGAAAGAAAGCGGAAGCTATTTGCTCTTACCTGGACATTTTCATTTACTTGAGAGAGTGTTGAGACTAACGAGTAATGAAATCTTGGCTTAAGCTGATTGAATTTTCAAATCACTTCAGCGACCAACATGAAAATTAAAAAAAGTTATCAAGCAGACTAGCAGTTCCCTTTCAGTTTCTGACCATCTGCTTTGTGAGAATCCATTTATCTTTTTGTTGACTAGTGCCACATGTTTCTTCAGATAACCTTTGTTTTAAGATGAAACATTTGCCATCCCAGCCTTATACGAGCATATATTTGTTCAATATTTTTTATGTCTTATATTACTCCAACTATTTTTTGACAAGATATGCAGTCACTTCAGGAACTTCTTATAAATTACCTCCTGGTTAAGGCTTAAAGCAAATTATTTCACCGTATCTACTTGTGCTACTTTTCTTGATGCATATGCTTGTCAAAGTGAACCTGTACATTTGTAGGTTATGGTCAACTCTGCGGAGAAAATAAGACTTGCTGGAAATCCGAATGTGATGGTCTGTGAGCGTGGCACCATGTTTGGCTACAGTTAAGACATCTGTTGGCTCTTTCTTTTCTGTTTATTGCCCACTTAAACATCAAAAGATTAAGGAAACAGTCATGGATATAGCTCATGGGCATTAAGAAAACAAAAGACAATAATGATATGCTACCCCTTCTGGACACTGATGGTTTGGTTGCCAAAGATCAAGGTGAACCAAGTAGCATTCGAGGAATGAACGCTACTTGAAATATGGGATGCCACTGCATTATGATTTCATGAATTCAACAATTAAAGTCGCAAGAGTTAGATTAGATTGCCTGCAGATCATCTGCCATGCAACGACGTAATTGATATGATCAGTTTTGGTTGGAGACCAAGCTGCCGATCTCCTCCTTTAGATTCTGAGAGGCAAATAGAAGTTTCACAGCAATGCATAACTATCTCTTATGCATACCTAATATTATCACTATCTTCATCATATGTTTTTCTGCATTGCTCCATGAAGACTGATATTTTTCGCAATGAACACCCAGATGATCTAATTGTTGACCCAAGGAACCTTGAGTGGCTGAGGGAAGCTAACTGCCCAGTGGTAAGTATTGGAACCTTACTCTCGTTGATAACTGGATAATCCACCTCCTGTTTAGACCCATCCATCTTGTTTTGATTAAACACATCCTTTTAGCTTATTAATAGTTGTGTCATTCGCCAGGTTTCGTATCAGGGATCAACAGTTAAAACAAGATTAGCATAATATTTATATCTTAGATAGATGCTACTTGATCATTATAGTGGGAGTGATTACAAGCATTCGACCTTTTTATTTGGTGCACATGTTTTGATATGCAAGTGCTCTTCTATTGTCAAAAATGGATTTATGTTGCTTAGGAATAATGCAGCTGACTGTTATTCCTTGTTCATTTTGAATTTCACATGATTTACATAAATCTGGATCCTCCAACAAAAACAAACACATGTTAACAAGGAATGCTAGCTCATCGAAACATAGCAACCCAATGTAGGACAAAAATAACTTGAGATTGAACTTTTTCCCCTTTTCACTAGAAATAATTGTATAGCTGTCCGATGCTTTGGGAGAAGTTTCTTTCTATGACTGATTTGGGGTTTGTGCTTTTTATTTATACCTTTCAATATTGCACTATGTGCTAGCTAGCAACAACTGTGGTGTAAACTATAAACCATTAATGCACCGGTATGCATTTCAGGTAGCTGATATAACACATGCTCTACAACAACCAGCTGGAAGAAAGGTATCTTTACCACTTGCGATGTGCCTCTGTTGGTTTAGGCAATCTGTCTGATGTGAAATTGCAAGCAACTCATTATCTTGTAGCTCTAGAGTACCATGTTGTTACAGCCTCAACCATTTCCATATCGACTAACCATAATCATAAGAATCTGTAATGTTATGTGAAATTTGGGCGGTTGGATCTTTTTTAGTAACTTCACTATTCTGTTGAACATTTGCCTACTAGAACATCGTTTTTTTCACTTCAGAGCTAGCTCATAATGAACTTTGTGTGTTTTGGCGGGTGTTTGTTTCGGTAAAATTGAGAATGTTGTTTTCTATTTTGTAAGCTTGATGGTGGAGGTGTTGCAAGCGGGGGCTTTCGAGAATTAATACCATGCATTGCAAGGACTTCTGTTGCTGTTGGTGTTGATGGTATTTTCATGGAGGTAAAACAGAAATGAATATAAAGAAATGGAGCAAGCTATGTTGTTTCTTTGTACACATTCTGATTTTATGCTCAGCATTAAATGGGATTATCAAATTAAATCTGTTTTATTGCATAATCCCACAGGTACATGATGATCCCTTGAATGCTCCATGTGATGGCCCAACCCAATGGGTATAATCCAGTTCATCCATGCAATCTTTTTCATCATAGGTAGCAGGGTTCATGATGTTTATCATATAACCACATGCATCTCATTTGTGTTTTTTTTGGGGTTTGTTCTCTTCTTAGCCATTGCGCAATTTGGAGGAGCTATTGGAGGAATTGATAGCGATCTCTGTAAGTTTAATGTCTTTCAGTATGTTAAAGCCAAATCTATCAGTACACTTACCTTTCATATTGTTTTTCCTCCCTTAATGTGAAGCGAGTTACCAAGGGAAAGCAGCCATTCAAGATCGATCTCACTCCATTCCATGAATGATATGGTTTGGCAGATAGAGAGCACAATGCCACTTCCATTGGTTTCAACAGGGTGTATTTCTTGTCGATGTACCTGTTACTGTTTGGAGTGTAGCTACCGTAGATGATTTAGTTGAAGCCTGTGTGGTTGGTTTGTGCCGTCTCATTAGTTGTACTTGTACCATGTATTCGGACATACAATATCACCGCAAAATGATGTGATTGCTGGCTGATTACCAGCTTTCTGCCTTTGTTTGTCCAGACGATATATTAACAGGTTCTCTCTGGGCAGTCAAAATGGAAGAGAATCGTGTGGAAACTATAAGAGGATGCATGAATGAAATGGAAAAGTTTATGGTAGGTAAACGCAGAAGATTTGCACAGTGAACTACCAGCTTCATTTCTTCCAGCTAGCTTGGAGTTCAGTATTTCAGAAGTTCAAATGCAATGCACCAAAATAGACATCAACAATTACAAGCTACATTTTCTACTGCATTAGTAGCTGTCTCTACTCCATAGTCACTTAGGTTACTGCTTTAACCGTCTACTCCTTTTCCTCGTGGGTACTTGACCTTTCTCAGGTACAGAGAACCTTTTCTCCTTGAAAGCCTTGACCATGTTGTACACCTGAAGTAGCCCATATATTAATTTTGATCAGATCAAGTGCCATTTCACATTTTAAATACTCCAGTTGCAATTACCTTGCGAATACCAGATGTTAATCCCATGGACTCCACTGAGGACTCATTGGCAAATTTCAACATTGTGCTACCATCTTCCCTTTTGTGTAGTCGACCCACACCATCTACAATGTAGTTAGTTAGCACGCAAGATTGTAAAATAAAATAAGACAAGGAACATAATTTGTTTTTTTTTTGTGATGAAAACCAACAAACTGTACCTTTGAGATTAATAATCATCACCTCCACATACATTGTCAGGCGAATATGGGAGAAAATATGGACATGCTTGCCAACATCCTCGCGAAGGATCACATCTGATTTCCGTTCCACATCAATGCTAAGCAACTTTGTCAAATACTTGTCCATTGCTTTCCTCCTGTTCAATGAATCGGTCTTTCCTTCATCCACAAGGACCAGTGGGAACTCCCATAGCCCTGCAAGCAGGCCCTCCTCCGGTCTCTTGATCAGCAAAAAGAGATTGTCATTGCCCTTTGCGCCTGTCACCACTTCCTCCAAGCCTTGTGCAATCTGAACGACACAAACAGCAGCAAAATCGCTCCGAGGTTTGGCCTTTGGAACTACTCGTGGGAAGTCTGTAACTTGGACCAATGGATTTTCCAAGGAAAGGGCAAGTGCTTGGCAGTGGCTTGAGACTGGGCATTCAGAGCAACCTGGCTTTGTCTTGCTACATAATGTTGCTCCTAATTCCATCATTGCTTGGTTGAAGTCTCCTGGTCTCAAAGGATCAACCAGCTGACCTGCAAGCTCCCTATGATGACAAAAGTGTACAGTGTGCAAGTTTTAAGATCGATGTAAAGCTTCCCAATTCAAAATCACTTTAACAAGGAGAGGACAGTGGTGCTAACCAGAATCTCTTCACTGTTGAGGATTCTTTTGGGTTGTCGGCAATGGCATAAAGCCTGCTGATCACTCTTACCACATTTCCATCCACAACAGGGACAACCTGTAACGACATAGAAGGCCTCAAAATCATTTGAAGATAGGTGGAAAGCACACACGCACACTCATTTGACGAGTTGCTAAACTGTGAACAACCTCATTGAAGGCTATGGAAGCGATAGCTCCCGCCGTGTAATCCCCAATGCCACGAACCTCACAAAGGGCTGATGCTGTGCGAGGAAACTCCCCCTTTTCAACGATCTGTTTTGCTCCCTGTTTCCCCAACATAAAGAACATCAAACACAAACCACATATATAGAACACAAGATCGCTAAATTAATGTAACTCTCTAAGCTGAAAACTAGAAAAGACAGAGAGGAAGGTTGATGTAGAAGACTAAATTCCTGACAAACTGCCCACAATGTTAGATTACCAAATGAACTAATATACTGATGTCACAATCAGTGGAAAATGCAAGGCAAATCATGAACTACTGCTCAGATTTACTTTCCTTCATTTAAAGCAAAATAAAACTGAATTAATCTTCCAGGCTCGCTGAGGCAAAACATCGAACAGGGGATGCGCACGGCAGCTTAAGGTTGCCGCAACCTTCCGATTGACACTCCTAAGTGCCCTCCCCATGAATACATCAAGAGAACAGTCACCTCCAGTAGAAATCGAGCCCTCCGGTAGTAGCCGAGCCCCGCCCACATCTCGTTCACCTCCTGCGGCAACCAAGCATCAAACCACGGCCACGAATCAAGAACTCGATTATAATCCCCCCAACAAAATTTCGGGGTCCAAGATCGAATCTTCCCCCCACAAAATCGAAACCTTTGCCTTCTCCTGCCCGCTGTATCAAGTGTTGCTCACCTCCTGCGTGGCGGCGGCGAGGCTGCGCACGGTGGGCCACCGCGCCATCCACCGGCCGTAGTAGCCGACGACGACGGGCACCCGCGTCTGCTGCAGCATCACCTCCGAAACCCACACCGCGTACGCCCTCTCCTCCTCGCCGCCGCTTGCGCGTCGCCACGGCAGGTCGCGCCGGTGCGCGTCGTACCACCGGAGCAGCTGCGTGCGCAGCGCCACCGGGGCGGCGGCGGCCGCCGCGGGCACCGCCGGAGCCAGGTCCTCGATGTCAGCGGAGGAGGAGGAGGCCGCAGGCACCGCCTTAGCGCGGCGCGGTTGGGTCCTTCTGGTGGGAGGACGGCCGCGGCGGTTGTCGGCATTCTTGGGACTCTTGGCCATTGAATTTTGAAATTTTTAGGGCTTTGCCGCCACCGTGGTCCGACTCCGACCGTGGAGTCGTGGAGAGTGGAGAGTGGAGAGGGAAACGACAGACGAAGGGACTGGAAGTGAAGACGGAGCACAGGCGAGCAGACGCTTGTGAGGGATTGGGCCTTCCTCCCTGGGGTTGGGCTGATGTGCAGCCTTCGTATTGGGCCCGTTTCATGCAGGATGGGCGGGATTGGTAGCCTGGCTAGGTCCATTTCGTCGTCCGGCCACAGATGCATTTGCGGGCTTCGTTGGCACGCGGAATTCGGCCTTCTCTCGCGTTCTAGAAACCCTGCTAGACTGTGACCCTAAAAAAAGTTCAAACCCTGTTTATTTTTCTCAATTTTTTTTTTCGGAAGACTATTTTTACCAATTTCGGAAGACTATATGGTGGATCTAGGTGAAGCAAGTTAAAGATTTATTTTGGTTCTACCAAAAGTCTTCTTAATTTTTTTTTTAAAAAAACTACTAAATGGAAGGTCGGTTTATGAAAAGCAAAGTATATAATAACCGACCTTTAGTTGAGTTGTCTGGCCTTTCTGCCTTTGCTTGTAGTGTTAAGAGAAGTTAATTCAGTGGTTCTGGGTCGTAGGAGAGTTAAAGTCCCAGCGGATGATTTCATTGCACAATTACAAGCCTATAAATTAGGTAACAGTGCGTATTACGTTTCATAGAAATAGAGCTCCTCTCCCATCTGAGGGCACCTCCAAAAGAGTATCTACGTAGCTAGCTGACTAGGACACAAAGTGACATGGATGGGAGAGAGCGAAAAAACTAACTAGCTAGCTCTTTGCTCGTCGCTAGGCTCAAAGAGATTTTTGCGTGTGAAATGAGGAGGCTGAGCATGCATGCTGCCCTCTCTCGCTTATGATTGATCATTCACTAAGAACAGGTCCACGTTAATGAGGGGAGAGAATATTTCAGACTATAATAAAATCTTACATGTGAGAGTGAGACCTATAATATGAGATGGCACGAAATAGCTAGCGGCTGACTATTATCAATGGAGACGTCTTGATGAAACTCTCCTCTTATTTCTTTTTGTCAGGTCAGTAAAAGTGATGATGTATCATTGATTTTTTTCTCTCATGTAACTCTACATTAAACGCTACTGCGAATGACCTTAGGGCAGTCCCAACCCAGAAACTAGATGATAGTTTCTATAGATGCCACCTCATCAAGACACTACCCTTAGAAACTGAGTGCTCCAATGCATAGTTTCTATACTAGTTTCTATACCGAAGGAAAATTTAATGACCTGATTTATTGATGAGAAACATGCGTTGGTTAGATGTGGCAAACTCATCTGTAGCCTTCCTGCTGCCGTGTATGTTCCACAATGCAAACACGCCATTAAAAAAAAACTCATACTGCTACAGCATATGCAAGCAACACGTACGCCATAAACAAATATACTAGGTTGGTAGATAACGCATGGTCATACTATTGCCATGCCAATAAACCAAATGATCAGTTTAGGTTCAGATTACATATAGATAGCATTGCAATATGTAGATAGTCTTTTGGTGGACAAGGTCACATGAACTCCAGCCTCCTGGTGCACATCAACACGCCATGAAGAGAAGCAACACGCCATCAACACACCTATGACTACTTTGCGGCATCTGTAATGCATTCTGTAAAGAGTTGACGAATCCACCTTGTGGATATAGCCTGAAAAATGAAAAATAAAGGTACTCAGTTTTATTGACAGGCCTGGTGGAAAATAGTGTCCTCAATGTTTTTCGAATATGTAGCTCTCAACACAATAGACAATTGACACCAACTACGAACAGCTGTACAGAATGCCCCTTTATTCTAGCTAAGACACCAACTAAGAAGAGCATGATCGGGGCATGGATTATCTAACACAGTAGTACTCAATGTTTTTCGAATAATATTCCCATATTGCAAATACACAGTGCATATCACGAGATACAAAATCATAATGACACCATACCATTCCGAGCTGCTAGGAGATGCATCAACCATGAAAGAGCTGCCGAGAGACGCTGCAGTCCAAAGCGAAGGACCTGGATGCGGGCCGATTCCACCACCAATGCCTTGACCGCCGGAAGGAGCACCGATGCTTGGAGAAGCGCCGTCTGGACCACCAGCGGGAGTCGCAGTGCCCAGAGAAGCAGCAACAGCAGTGGCTCTCCTGGAACTCGAACTAGATGAGTTCTTTCTCGATTTCTTTTGCTGTACACCTAGCTTCTCCGATCGATTCATCCTCGACGCTGCTCCCTTTGATATGGATTGGGGATTGATTTTGCTGAACTAAGAGCTGAAAGCCTGGAACTCCTCGGAAGGAGATGGGGAAAGATGGAAGTGCAGAGGAGATCATCACCCGGGGGGGATATTGGATAGGAAAAGGCTCTGTGCGGGAGATTGGAGCGGGAAAATAAGCTGCGCGCGCAATTGCTACGGGAAGCTGCAAATCGACGGAAAAAATTTGGGACAGGGAAGGGCGGGCGGGCGGCGACGCCATCGAATCGCAGCAGGGAAAGAGTGCCAGCGTCGCGCGTCAAGGGAGAGAGGGGCGGCGCGCGCGGGAGGGAAAAAAAGCGCGCGCGGGATCCTCCAGCATGGCTTGCGTGGGAGGGAGGGACGCGGAGCGCGGGCCGCGGGGCGCTCGCTCGCGGCGGCGCCGAGGCGGAGAGGGATGGGGTCGCACAGTGGATCCGGAGGTCGGGGAGAAAAACGAGGAAGGAAACGAGTGTGCTTGTCCAACGCGATTTCGGCGGTGTCTACGGCCTTTGGAGCGCGAGCCGACTCGGTTTCTTTGCTGAGAAACGATTTCCTTCTCTTCCTTCATTTAACTTACTGCCATGTCACCAAATTGCTGATGTGGTGCTGATGTGGACACATATTTAATGCTATAGAAACTAGCTGAGTTGGAGGGTTGGGGGTGCCCTTACAGGCGCTGTCAAGCACTGTAGCCAGTGGTTCGAATCTTTTTTGGTTTCGATGCCTTTTGCATGTCTAAAGCTGGTAAACCCCACCACGACCATTTTTTTTTAAAGACCAGTACAGACGCAGACGCTCACACACGCACGTATATTCACCTTTATGAAAACACGCACGTAAACCCTACCCCTATGATCACCTCTGAGAGACTGGACCGGCTGTTCCGATCTTGAGATTGACGAAGTTAATATAGGCGCCTCGCTATCGACGGGTACGTCACCTACCACTAAAAGAATAGCGCCCTGATCACCTACGTCACCTACCACTAAAAAAATAGCGTCCTACCCCTATGATCACCTCTGAGAGACTGGACCGGCTGTTCCGATCTTGAGATTGACGAAGTTAATATAGGCGCCTCGCTATCGACGGGTACGTCACCAACCACTAAAAGAATAGCGCCGGTTAAATTCTGGAATAAATCCAGAAAAATGTGACACCAGTGCCGAGTCGAAGACTTGAACCCGAATGGACAGGTTCCACCACAAATAACCTAACCAACTAACCTACGCTTGGTTCCACAACCCCACCGAGACCATTTGACAAGCTTTTGGTAGCTGCCTTTGATTTAAAAAATAATAATTCCGAACTAGCCTCTAGTACGTGGCACGGATGATCGCTCAACCAATACCAACTTGTAACGTTGGTCATATTTCGAGACTATAATAGATAGTGAGAAAGGACTTCTATGTCCAGTTCAACACAAAGATCTCGTCTGGATATGTTTTCAGTAGACAAATCTGACCTCGCCGTTTCCTTATAATCACCTCATTTTCTATATAAACCTGCACTCTTAGCACTTATGAGCACTAACCAAAATATCAGTGAGCAACCCTTTGTGTTGCAATTAAGCTCGATCTCCATTTTGTTCACTACCATGCCTAATCTCCACCTCGTCATAGCACTAATACTCTTCTCCATACACATCCCTGCGAGTTCTGCAACGACGGACACCATCTCAGCTGGCCAAGCACTGTCCATCCATGACAAGCTCGTCTCCAAGAATGGAAGGTATGCGCTTGGCTTTTTTGAGGCGGGTAGCAACAACAAGGCCTCCCACAACACAACCAGCTGGTACCTTGGCATATGGTTCAATAGCATCCCCAAATTCACTGTAGGGTGGGTAGCAAACAGGGATGATCCAATGAAGAACAATCCCACCTCACTGGAGCTCAGAATCTCCGGTGATGGAAACCTTGTTGTCGCAAATCGGTCCATTGACTCCATCGTCTGGTCTACTCAGGCCAACATGGAAAGGAATAGCACCATTGCTGTTCTCTTGAACAATGCAAATCTTATCTTAAGGGATGCCTCAAACTCGTCGGATGTTTTGTGGCAGAGTTTTGACCACCCAACAGACACCTTCTTCCCAGGGGCTAAGCTTGGTTGGGACAAGGTCACTGGTCTGAATCGCCGCCTTGTTTCTAGGAAAAACTCCATCAGCCCAGCTACTGGATCATACCGTCATGAGCTAGACCCCAGTGGCGTTAACCAGTTTGTCCTTGCACCACTAAACTCCTCTAAACCATATTGGTCCAGTGATGTGTGGAATGGACAGTACTTTCCCTCCGAACCGGAGGTGTCCAGGGACGTTGGTAACCAGTCGTTTGTTGAGAATGCTCACGAGAAGTACTACACATATGAATTAGCAGATGAAAAGGTACTCATTCATAATATGTTGGGTGTCTCTGGTCAGCTAGAGACATTCGCTTGGCTTGAGGGCTCACCAGATTGGGTTCTGGCCCATTCCCAACCTAGATCTCAATGCGATGTTTATGCAGCCTGTGGACCTTTCACAATTTGCAACGGTGATGCTCTGCCTCACTGCACTTGTATGAAGGGGTTCACCATAACATCCCTTGAAGATTGGGAGGTTGAGGATCGAACGGGTGGATGCTCAAGGAATACTCCGTTAGACTGCGTTGCTCAAGGAAGTTCATCAATAAGATCCACAGATAAGTTCTTATCTATCCCATGTGTCGGTTTGGATCAAAGCATTCGCAAAACAGAGGATGCTAAAAGCATTGTTGAATGTGCTCAAGTTTGCCTGGACAATTGCTCTTGCACTGCATATTCTTTCAGCAACAATACATGCTCTATTTGGCATGGAGAATTGCTTAACATAAGGCAAATACAATGTAGTGCCACAATGGATTCAAATGGAGAAACTCTGTACCTTCGCCTTGCTGCTAAAGATATGCAAAGTTCAGACAAAAACAAAAGAGTATTTATTATTGGAGTTGCTGTTGGTACAAGTGCTGCTGCTTTATGTTTGTTTGCATCCATCATGCTGATAATGATTTGGAGGTACAAAAGGAAGATCTCTTACAGAATATCAAATAGTGCCCAAGGTTGCAATGGAATCATTACATTTCGATACATCGATTTGCAGCGCGCAACTAAAAATTTCTCAGAGAAGCTAGGCGGAGGTAGTTTTGGTTCAGTATTCAAGGGGTTCCTAAGCGACTCAACCTCCATAGCGGTGAAGAGGCTTGATTATGCAAATCAAGGAGAGAAGCAATTCAAAGCTGAAATTAGCTCGATTGGAATAATCCAACACATTAATTTAGTCAAATTAGTCGGTTTCTGCTGCGAGGGTACTAGAAGGTTGCTTGTTTATGAACACATGTCGAATCGCTCTCTTGATACCCATCTTTTCCAGAGCCATTCTACAGTATTGAAGTGGAGCACTAGGTATCAAATAGCGCTGGGAGTTGCCAAGGGATTGACCTACTTGCATCAGGGCTGCCGAGACTGCATCATACATTGCGATATTAAGCCAGAAAATATTCTTCTTTGTGATTCATTTATCCCAAAAATTGCAGATTTTGGGATGGCCAAGTTCTTGGGGAGAGATTTTAGCCGAGTCTTAACTACAGTAAGGGGAACTATAGGATACCTTGCGCCTGAATGGATCACTGGAGTGGCCATTACACCAAAAGTTGATGTTTACGTCTATGGTATGGTTCTATTGGAAATCATATCTGGAAGGAGGAATTCATGTATTTCATGTTCTTGCAGTGGCGGTAGAAATCATGAAATTTATTTCCCAGTGCATGTTGCGCGGAAGATTCCTGAGGGAGATGTTAGGAGCTTACTGGATCACAGGTTGAAGGGTGATGCCGATTCGAAGCAGGTTGAAATAGCTTGCAAGCTTGCATGTTGGTGTATTCAAGATGATGAGTCAAATAGACCAACAATGGGTGAGGTGGTTCAAACCCTTGAGGGTCTACTTGAGATCGACATACCCCCAATGCCAAGGCTACTTCAAGCCATTGCTGGAAGCTCAGAGTCCAATTGCTTCTAATCAACTGGTCCTTAATTTCCCAAATATATATCAATTTGAGTAGCCAACTAGTGATGGAGATGTTTATTTGCTTTCCTCATATTAGGAATAATCTTGGAGTTTTCTATCATATAATTTGTGTAATGTAACTTGTTGCCACGGTGTATATAGTGCTCATATGTACGGCTTACATTTTTTTGTCTGACCTGAATGGCAAGTGAGCGTAGTTCAGTGGTAAAACATCTCCTGGAGAAGATACGGGTTACTCTAACCACCCCTATGGTTGATTCGTCATTGGTAATTAGTCTTAGTCAAAGAATCAATCTTTATACTAATACAGAATGTTTCAGAAAGAATTTTTTGACTGAATCCAATGTTTTTTCTTCTACGCACGTGCCAATGCAAAGACTTCAAGAACCGACTGACACGTACGTGAAGCAGGCAGTGTGAGTTGATTAATGATTAGTATTTTGAAATTCAGCATTAGTCGTTGAATGAAATGGCAAAGAACCATCCGCTCTGTCCTATGGCTGTTAGAAGATTTATATTTAATTGGTAATGAAACAAATTTGAGTAGGCAGTGCCGTCACAGCAAGACACGGTGCGTGAAGGAGAACAGAGGCTAAGTACTCGACCGGACAAAAAAACATTGCTCTTCTGTAACGGCAGTGCATATACACAGGATCCTCTCGTTTATATTCACGTAGTTGTTACGGATTCAATAGCTCCAATAACCACATGCCAGCCACCTTCTTGGGCTGTGTTTGGTGAGGAGTCATCTTTCTTTGGAGGAAGGGACGATCCCGCTAAGTATTTGATTGAAGTGATAGAATGATCCTGGTACGGTGTTTAGTTGGTGGGACAAAGGACTGATATGGTGGATGTCCTTTCCATTCTCTACGGAAACCATTGTCTGCCAGTCAAAGCTGAGGTCGGCCATGGTGGAGTAAGCCGGACAGGAGAGTGTCTGGGGAGGTTGAGATCCCCGCCGGCGTCCGTTCTCTGCACCTGCTCTGGCTCGCCGAGCCACGTCCGCTGCCGCCTGCTTCGCCCCACTTCGGACCTCGTGCCACCAGCCTCGGACTGCCCCGCACCGGCCGCTGTGCTCGTGCCAACCGCCGTGCTACCTCGGGGGGACCCTGCGTCGCCGGCCTCGCCTGCCTGCGGTAGCTCCTGCTCCTGCCTGGCTGCCTTATGCCCTAAGGCCGCCCCTGTCCTGTCTCGCGACCAGCGGCTACGCTGCCCCTGCCGACCACGCGCCGCAAGGCTCGCGGTGGTACTGTGGGATGCGACAGGGAGCAGACCGAGAGTGCGGAGGGCCCGACTGTGCGAGGGAGACAGAGCGAAACACCGTTTCTGGCGGACAAGATGGTCCGCCTATCTCTGAGGAAAGAGTCCATCCCTCATTTTAAAGGGATATTCCTTGTTGATGCCATCATCTCCCAGCTTTTTCTCGAACCAAACACACCTTGCTTGCTTGGGAGAGGAACGACAGCCGGGATTTTTATCATTCAGCGAATGAAGAACAATTAACTACCGTGGCAGCAACTCACATCAGCGTTCATAAGCATGTCGGACAATCGAAGGGATCTTATCTTATTATTACTAATTGGAGGCTCCTTTTAAAGGCTCCACGTTAATCCTCACGAGAAGCGCTAGAAAAAAAGATAAATCCTAGAAATTCTCACAAAAATCAGAAACATCTGGCCGTCAATCTGTGGGTTCTAATCATCATAGCCTTCGGATCTATCATGTTTTCTAAAAATTATCCACTTTGCCACTATAAAAATTGTCAAAAGTAACCCCTAAATCTATAGCTAAATTACCCACCTCTGTCATTATAAAAAATAACTAAAGTAACCCCCTAATATTAATCTAAATTACCACCTATGCCATTATAAAAATATTAAAATAACCCCTAATGTGCATCCAAATTACGTGCATCGCCATTATTAAAAATAATCTAAATATGTCATTTAAAATATCTCAAATTAAACCAAAATATGATTCTAAATACCTATTTTTCCACTAATTGTTAATATAGAATGTTAACTTAGGGTATGTATCCATCATATATGTCACCACATGACCATATATACATGTATGAAGGAAGCGACGAGAACACAAATTTCCATGTTAAATACATATCTCAAACTCTAAATTTGCATAAAAAATACTCACGTATGTCATTATTAAAAATAACATACATATGTTATTATAAAAATACCAAGTTATTATTAAGGTATATATGCACTATGTTTGTCACCGTGTAGACTATGTGTACACTAATGTATAATTCTAATTACTATTATTTTCATTGTTAGTATGGAAAATACCAGCTTATTAAAGTATATATGCATGATGCGTGTCATCATGTAGACTATCTATACATATATAGAGAAAACTATGAAAATACCAATTTTTAGGTTAATCGTGTATCTCAAATATAGTGTTATATTGAATATATTTAGAGGTGCAATTTTAAAGTGAAAACAAGATATTTAACAAATGAGAAAGAGCGTAAAGTAAATAATTTTGATTATTATTTATGTGGCCTAATTTTTCATGAATCCTTATATCTCCTGATATTATTAACCCGTGCGGGAGCACGGGTTGATAGACTAGTTATATTAATTAGGGTGTCTCCAACAAGGATATTTCAGCTAGCTATTTGATGGATGACTAGGCTTGGAGAGTATGACGTGGATGAGAGAGAGTGTGCAAAAAATAAGTCACTAGCTATTGTTTCGTCGTTAGAGAGGTGCTCGTGCACCGCATATATTGCCGTGAGATTGGCTATGGGAAGGGAGTGGAGAGTAAATTTGCGGGGCTCATAAAAAGAAGAGAAGATATATAAAAAAATTACAAGTCGGACCTACAAATTGACGTGGAATCCTCTAGCTAGTACCGAGGGCACCTCCAACAACACTACGTACGTAGCTAGCTGATATGAAAGAGTGAGAAGAAAAAATGATAATTTATACTGTCTTTTCTGCTGGCCCCATCTGTTCTCCTCACGTCTTGTCGAACCACATGAATCCTCACGTCTTGTCGAACCACATGAAATAGATAGGCTATTTATTGATCGTTAGTGACCGTTCTCTCTCCTTTTTTTTTTAAGTTGACACGTCATGTTGTGCTAGCTCTGTAGCTAGCCATTGGAGAGATCCTGAGACTAACAGTTTTCTCAAATGTACAACTAAATTGATTGCAATATTTATGCACATGAGCGAAAGGAATTTTTTATTAATCCAACCAAAATAATTAATTGGTACACAAAGCTGTGGGGTGTCTCGCAGCGGGCCAAGTGGGCTGTGCTTTTTCCACAGCGGCCCAAGCCTACTACGCTCCAAACGCGGCCCTGAGAATTTTTTTATTTTTTTTACGATTTTTCAAAAAGAACGGTCGGATTACAGAATTTGCAAATCTGTCATCCAACCGCCGTATCATATGGCTTATGATACGGCGGTAAGAACCCGCAACCGCCATATCACACGGCGGTTAGTGAAACCGCCGTTTGAATTAGCGATTTGAATTTAAAATTATAAATTTGAACTGTTTGCCGAACCTAACCGCTGAATGGTTCGGCGGTAGGTGTCGGCACCTGGGCCCGGCCACCCTAACCGCCAAATGATTTGGCGGTAGGGGGAGGCCGGCCCTTGCCGCGCCGTTCGATCCGGCGGGAAGCGTTGCCGCCGTCGGATCCACGGCGGCAGCCCCCTACCGCCGAATCATTCGGCGGTTAGGTTGCTGCCGCCTATATAACCCGAAATCCAGTTGAAAAATTTATTCTAAATCAGAAAAAAGAAAAACTAGGGTTAGAGAGAAGGGTTAAGGAGAGGAAGAATCAGCGGCGAAGCCCTGCCGGTTCTGCGTTTCGGTTTCAGGTAAAATCCGATCTCGTAGTTGTAACTTCAATTTGGTAGATGTATGACTTTGTAGTTATTTTAGTATTTAGTTTACACAGTATGAAATCGTAGTATTATTTTTGAGTTACTGATATTAGACTTAGTTACTGAAATAACTATTAGAGGCAGTTACTGATATTAGATTTAGTGACATTAGTTTGAGTTACCTTATATTTAGTGACATTAGAGATACTTAGAGTAATTACTATTATTGATATTAGATCTTTATTAATATATCTTTTTATATTAGATGCACTGATATTAGAGTTTACCCCACAATTTTATATATACTGTAATTATGCATTTTAGAGTTTACATTACGGTTTATATCTTTTTATATTAGAGTTTCTGTTAGAGTTTTATGCATATTAGAAGCTTAAATTAGAGTTTATATTAGAGTAATGACTTTATATTAGAGTTTATATTAGACTTTATATTAGAGTAATGACTTTATATTAGACTTTATATTAGAGTAATGACTTTATATTAGAGTTGAAATTAGAGTTTATATTAGAGTTTATAGTACAGTTTACAGTAGAGTTTTATTGATATTAGATTCTATATACGAGTTTATATTATAGTTTATAGTAGAGTATTATACATAAGTTTTTTATGAGTAGAAAATCGTATTAATTCTTCTTATTGTCCTGGTTTGGTTTTAGGCATGTCTGAACCTTTATGGTTCCAATTGTTCTATGGATCAGGGGAAGTTAGATATGGTCCTGAAGGGGTAGACCTGTCAGAATTTAGTTGTACCACCAGAAAAGTAGCTAGAGCAGCAGAGAGAAATTGGGTTTCAATAACAAAGTGGCTTTATCATTCATTTGGACTTGATGAGGCCCAGCATGACCTGTCAGTGATGGCAGTGATGAACAGAAGTTCAACTACGTATTGGAAACTTGTTGCGCTTCAAGGAACCCAGAACTGGAGGTCATTTGTGACACTTTGTACGCAGCATGGTATGCCGCTGGTGTTGCTTGTGCGAGCCTTCCACAAGGCTGGGTCCAGCAGTGAAGTGCACGAAGAAGTTGAAGATGCTGGAGGGGAAAACCTTCAAGATGCTACTGGGGAGGAAGGTGAAGAAGTGGAAGAAGGTGCAGCCGGACAAGATTATTACGCATCCCCTGAACCATCGGGGAAGCTTGATGAAGCAGAAAATTTTCCTGAGATGGTTTTGGACGCAGAGAGGGAGGGCACAGAGCATCAGCAGTACTTCGAGGAGGACTGGTCGGATGATGACGACGGCGAAGCGGTGCAGGTGCCAAGGAACTGGGTCAACTATGACTTCTCACAGCTTACGATAAATGAAGGCCAACAAGTCCCCTGGGAGTATAGGTGCAACGAGGTTTGCCTCGGTTCGTGCTACAAGACTGCAGAAGAAATGAAGGATGCAATAAAACAGTGGTCCACTTTGTGTTTGCAAAGGGAGTTCAGGGTTGTTAAGAGCAGCAAACAAGTCTATGACATATGCTGCGTCACAGAAGGGTGTCCTTTTCGGGTTCACGCATTCTGTGGGAAGTGGAATAGTTACTGGGAGGTGAGCAGAATCGAGGATCACACATGTGTGCTTGAGCAGTTGGACACAGACCACCGGAACCTCACATCCGGTTTTGTGGCTAACTTCATGTGTGCACAGATCATTGATAATCCAAGCTACGAGCCCAAGTCTATAATATGTGCCATCGAGGAGAAATTCAAGTACAAAATTAGTTACGGCAAGACATATAGAGCAAGACAGAAAGTATTCGAGATGAAGTGGGGGACTTATGAAGCATCATATCACAACCTTCCTGCTTTGCTCCGCGCCATATGCCAGCGAAATGAAGGGAGTTTCTATGACCTTAAGACTTTCCCCTCTGTCTTAAGGCCAGGGAAGCAAATGCTGCAGCGGGAACTCCTGGCATTGGAGCCGTGCATTAAGGCTTTCCGACACTGTAGGCCAGTCATATGCATTGATGGGACCTTCCTGACAGGAAGGTACAAAGGCACAATCCTCACCGCCGTTGCCGGCGACGGTACCAATCAATTAGTGCCTTTGGCCTATGCTTTTGTGGAGAAAGAGAGCGGAGATAGCTGGTATTGGTTTCTGGAGAGGCTGAAGAGTATGGTTGTGGGGGATGTGCCAAACGTGTGTGTCATACACGATAGGCACAAAGGTATTCTGCAGGCAATTGAAAAAATGAAGAATGGCAGCACCGAGCGGCAGACATTACCACGATGGCCCGACGTCGTGAGCAGGTGGTGCATCCATCACATGGGAGCAATTTCCATAGCCAGTTCAAGAACAAGGCACTGATGAAGCTGTTCAAGCGCTTATGCAGCCAGAATCAAGAGAGGAAGTTCAACCAAATCTGGAAGAAACTAGATGACCTTACGAAGAAACAATCAGAAGAGCTCGCAAAGAAACCCGTGACAAATGAAGCAGATGAGCCCAAGTCTCTTGAGGATGTGGGGTTGGACACTAGCCAGACTAGAAGGAGAAGGGGTCGTGCAGTTAAGACTTTCAGCCAGTGGATTGAGAATGAGCCCAAAGAAAAATGGGCATTGATCTATGATGAAGGAGGTGCTCGGCATGGTATAAAGACTACAAACTATGCCAAGGTTTACAATTGGGTGCTTCGTGGAGCTAGGGGCCTCCCCTAGTGGGAATCATCGAGTTCTTCGTGTACCGCACAATCAAATATTTCCATGACCGGTATGGAAAAGCTGCGGCTGTCATGGAAAGCAACCAATTGATGTACGGCTACAAGATGACCGAGTATATGGACGAGAAGCAGAAGAAGGCTCTCTTGCACCGTGCATATCCGCAGGGTTCAGCTGAATGACGGTTCGAGGTTCTTTGCAAGGACAAAGGGAGGACGGTGGCCGGACGGGAAAGGGTCAGACAAGAGTGTGTTCTCAGGAACGATAGTTGCATTTGCTCATGCCAGAAGCCTCAGCTGCTGCACAAGCCTTGCTCCCATGTGATTGCTGCCTGCTATGAAGCTGGGGGACTGCAGCCCCGTATGTACGTCTCTCCCTACTTCTTCAAGCAAACCATTATGGCTACCTGGAGTTTTGAGGTGTATGGCTATGGGATATTTGGCTCCTTCACCAACAACCTGGGGAAATATGCAACATATATCCACGATCCAGATCCAGAAATGAAGCAAGGCCGTGGGCGACGAAAGAAGAAGCGCATTAGGAATAACATGGATCGATCTGAAGTTGGTCCAGACGTGCATATCTGCTCTAAATGCAATGAGGTTGGGCACACATACAAGAAGTGCACTGCGACGTCTTATAGAGATCCAAGCGGTGCAGGCGGGTCATCAAATGTGGTCTCAAATCCTCCATCAAGGGGCGCTGGTCGTGGACGTGGCACCAATGAGGGCCTCATATAGAACTACTTTACCATTGTTCAGTTTATTGTATTATTAGTTATGTAATGTAAGTTCTGAATTATTAGTTCGGTACTATAAGTTGTGTAATGTAAGTTCTGACGCATTAGTTATGTAATGTAAGTTCTGTAATATAAGTTCGGTAATATAAGTTGTGTAATATTAGTTATGTAATGTAAGTTCTGAATAAGGTTTTTTTTAATATTATTGTTTTTAATACAAGTTATGTTTTTAATATTATTTTGTTACTATTATTTTGTCTATGTTTACCTTATTATTTTGTCTATGTTTTTAATATTTTGTGAATGTTTACCTTATTATATTCTTTTTCCACAAATTCTGTGCAGCTATGGCGGACCCTGCTGCANTAAGTTCTGACGCATTAGTTATGTAATGTACGTTCTGTAATATAAGTTCGGTAATATAATTTGTGTAATATTTGTTATGAAATGTAAGTTCTGAAATATTATGTAATGTAAGTTCTGAATAAGGTTTTTAATATTATTTATTTAATACAAGTTATGTTTTTAATATTATTTTGTTACTATTATTTTGTCTATGTTTACCTTATTATTTTGTCTATGTTTTTAATATTTTGTGAATGTTTACCTTATTATATTCTTTTTCCACAAATTCTGTGCAGCTATGGCGGACCCTGCTGCAGGAGCGTACGTGACTCCTGAGTTGCTCGACAGGCGACTCGACCTGCAGCACCGTTCGTACCACTCGGCCGTGCTGGGGGTCGACGTCGGGAGCAGCTTTCGCTCTCGTGTCGGCATGACCTACATGCCGCTACACCCCCGCTTTCTTCCGAGGTAAGCCGTCACTTCAAATTGTCAACATTTATGGTATGTTAAAAATTTATATCTAATGCGAGCACTACTTTGCGTTGCAGGTTACGTGCAGCAGGCCTTCTTCCTATCGCGCGTCTGGTGTAGGGCGACATGGACCGGTCACACGTGAAACCACCGGACCGCATGACGCGGTTTCAGTTCGACTACTCCTTGCTGGCGGCTCTCCTCGACAGGTGGCGGCCAGAGACGCACACCTTCCACCTCACCGTGGGGGAGATGGCGCCCACTTTGCAGGATGTGGCCTGCCGCTAGCAGGCGACGCCATGGGGGCGATCGACCCTCCGGTCACTTGGCGGCGGGACCTCCTCGACAGGTTCGCGGGCCTTCAGCGGAACGAGCGCGCGGTGGGCTACCAGGAGTTCACCAGCACGCACGGCCCCACCAAGAAGTGGTTGCTTCAGTTTAGCGTAAGTACCTACACCGTTCTG
Organism: Alloteropsis semialata; assembly: GCA_004135705.1. Classification (NCBI taxonomy): domain Eukaryota; kingdom Viridiplantae; phylum Streptophyta; class Magnoliopsida; order Poales; family Poaceae; genus Alloteropsis; species Alloteropsis semialata. The sequence continues at coordinate 84,104,544 of CM014272.1, read as the reverse complement.
TTTGAGTTTATATCTTTTTATATTAGAGTTTAAATTAGAGTTTATATTAGCGTTTATATTAGAGTTTAAATTTGAGTTTAAATTAGAGTTAAAATTTGAATTAAAATTTGAGTTTAAATTACAGTTTAAATTAGAGTTTATATTAGAGTTAAAATTAGAGTTATACTTAGAGTTTAAATTAGAGTTTATATTTGAGTTTAAATTAGAGTTTATATTCACGTTTATATTATAGTTTAAATTTGAGTTTAGATTAGAGTTGAAATTAGAGTTAAAATTTGAATTAAAATTTGAGTTTAAATTACAGTTTAAATTAGAGTTTATATAAGAGTTAAAATTAGAGTTATAATTAGAGTTTACATTAAAGTTTAAATTAGACTTTATATTAGAGTTTTATATCTTGTTATAGTAGAGTTTATATCTTCTTATATTAGAGTTTTAATTAGAGTTATTGCACTTATTGCAGGCGGACTACATGAGGGCAGACGCTGACGACGAGACCGTCCAGCGTCACTTGGAGGCGTACCTGCTCTGGCTCTTTGGGTGGGTGATGTTCTGCACCTCACAGGGGGACTCGTGTCCCAAGGTCCAGATCCCTTACGCGACGGCCGTCGCGACGTACCCGCTCGAGCAGATGCCCCAGGTCAGCTGGGGCTCAGCGGTGTTGGCCGCCACGTACAGGGGCCTCTGCACGGGCGTGCACAAGGTTAAGAAGGGAGACCCTATCTTCGTCGGCTGTCCCATGCTTCTGCAGCTGTGGTCGTACGAGCGGTTCCCAGTGGGCAGACCAGCGATGAGCCCCAAGCCGTACGACGCGCAGGCTCCTGGCACGGACCCGCGCGACTACCCCACCATGGGGTCTTTGTGGTGCCTCCGAAAGGTATGTGTTCGAACATTTTTTATTTAACATCCTTTTGTTGTTGGGACTTACTATATTATTTGTATTACTTGTGCAGCCGAGCTGGGTGGGCCAGCAGACGAGGAAGTCGTACGCAGACTTCGTTGGGCAGTTCGACGGGCTCGTTTACGCGGACGTGCGCTGGACCCCCTACTCGCCTGACGCGATCCACACTCGGGCACCGTAGGGCCTGTCCGCCTTGTGCCAGCGCGACCAGGACTACTGGATGACGACGAAGCCCCTGGTCTTCGACGTCCACGTGGAGGAGTACGCGGTGCACAGGGTGATGAGGCAGTTCCACCTCTACCAGGAGTCACCGCTGCCGGTCGTCCACTCCGTCGACCCCACCCACCACAGGTACGTGTGTCATATTTCCGTCCCGCAAGTTTTGTATATTTCTTAACTTACGTGGTCAATCTTTGAATAGGTGGACGCGGAGGGGACACACAGCTGGCACACAGTGGCAGGCCGCGGTGGCACCCTACGTGGTGGGTTGGGCAGACGCGTTGAACCACGTCGTCGACGAGCACCGACCGCACTCCGACGAGGCCTTCGCAGCGTACCTGCGGTGGTACTGGCCTCGGACCCGCGTTCGGGTCCTCCGCGTTCCGCCCCAGCCCACTTTCCCCCCGGCGCAGGTGACGAGTACGTACCCGGTACGACGCGACCAGAACTACGCGATTGGGGTAAGTACTACGTCCTTACTGCTATAACACATTCGATCAGTACGTATTTTAATTAACATAATTGAACAGTACGACGTGCTCGCGGAGATCGACGCTACAGCTGCGAGGAGCCGAGCGAGGGCGGACTTCATGACCCCCGCCGACCACGTGGCGACGTACGACCACATTCTGGCCCTCCTCACGAAGTTCAGGCAGGCGGTTTCGTGCCGGCACGACGACGCTCCGGCGATTCCACGCCACCCCGCCTCGTCCTCGAGCTCGGCGTCGACTGGACGTTCGTACCACGCGCCGTCCAGCTCCTCGCGGCCACCCTTCCCTCCTATGGGAGCAGGTCCGTCGACGGTACCCCCGCGCTCAGCACTCCTCTCCCGGCTCAGAGCGCTCCCTCGGGGATACCCACGTACACGCCGAGGCCAGCAGCTGTCTACAGCACAGGTACACCATAGTATCTAGGTTTTGTTCGTAACATCCTGGCATTGTGTAATTACGTTCTCGACTAACGTTTTATGTGACAGGGCAACCAACGATGACCACAGGCGGCGCGTCCACATCGGCAGGGCGCGCCGTCCACGACTTAGGTACGTAATTGACCAAACGATATGACTACATGATTTTACTTGCGTACTAACGTGATTGTGTACAATACAGCGTACGCTTCAGGCGCGACACCCGATGACCCAGTTGAAGAGCAGCACCCAGCGCCGACCCAGTGGACGGTCCCCTCCGAGATTGAGCGGTGGTACCGACAGGGGCAGGGGTCACAGGATGAGATTGGTGGTTCGCAGTTAGGTGGCGCCCCTGTACCTGCTACTCAGTTCTCGCAGCAGCCACCGTTCGCGACACCGTCTCCTGCGGATGCAGGGCGCCCGAGTCGGTAGGTGCCGCCACCTGACCCCCTTACGTACTCCGCGCACCACACGAGGGCCGCGCAGCAGGCGGCCAGGAGGGTCAGGCCTAAGGTGACGGCCAAGCGAGGCCGCATTTAGTTTTTTTACTTTTTACGCTCGAGTGATTATGTATCGTACTGGATGTTGTATTATACTTTTCATGTTTACTAGCTTCTTGTTTGTGATAATATTCCGTTCCATGTTATAATTTCTTTTCATTCGCAAGCATTTGAAAAAATTACACCATTTTTCATTACAAAAATAAAAAAAAGATACCGTCGTTCCATTCGGCGGTAAGGCTAGCCGCCGAATGAAACGGCGGTTAGATAACGAACCGCCGGTTCATTTGGCAGTTAAGCTGAACCACCGGTTTAAATGGCGGTTTGGCTTAACCGCCAAATGAACCCGCGGTTAGACTAAATCGCCGGTTTATTTGGCGATTTTCCTAACCGCCATGTGATTTGGTGGTTGCGGGTTCTTACCGCCGTATCATATGGCGACAGCCATATGATATGGTGGTTGGATGACAGATTTGCAAATTCTGTCATCCGACCGTTCTTTTTGAAAAATCGTAAAAAAATAAAAAAATTCCGGCCCTGACGGGTGAGCGCCTCGTGAATTTTTTTAATTTTTTTATGATTTTTCAAAAACAACGGACAGGTGATAGATTTTGCAAATCTGTCACCTAACCGCCGTATCATACGGCTACCGCCGTATGATACGGCGGCAAGAGATTGTAACCGCCAAATCATACGGCGGTTACAAATACCGCCATATGATTTTGCTATTTAATATAAAAACATATATTTCCTCTGTGTGCCGAACCTAACCGCCAGATGATTTGGCGGTAGGTGTCGGCACCTGGGGCCGGCCCTGATAACCGCCATATCATTCGGCGGTAGGGGGAGGCGGGGCCTTCCCGCGCCGTTTGATCCGGCTGGAAGGCTTCCCGCCGTCCAAGGTAACAAATAGCGTTGGTAGCGGCCGCTATAGCGGCCGCAATAGCGGTAGCGGCCAGTTACCGCTACCGCTATGAGGTAGCGGCCCCAAGATAGCGGGTTGGAGCTTAACGCCCGCTATTTGGGTTAGCGTCCGCTATTGCAGGCCGCAATTGCAGTTATCAGTCCGCTATTGCAGTAATGGCATACATTTGATGATATTTTATAGACTAATTTATAAATTGACAGCTATATTTTGCTTGATGCATGCAGTATTTAAAAGCAATTAGATGGCTATTTTAACTATTAAGTCATATGTGTATTGATATGTTAGTATTTTATCTTTTAGTAGATTTTTAATGTGTTAGAAGTGATGTTTCATGACATATACGCTCAAATTTATGAGTCATATTTAAATTCCGCTATTGGAACTTAGCGTCCGCAATAGCGCCCGCTATCTGCTATCCGCTACCCTGTCACCAATCCGCTACCAACCCGCTATTCGCTATTTGTTACCTTGCCGCCGTCGGATCCACGGCGGCAGCGCCTACCGCCGAATGATTCGGCGGTTAGGTCGCTGTCGCTTACATAAGGCGAAATTGAGTTGAAAATTTCATTCTAAATCAGAAAAAAGAAAAACTAGGGTTAGAGAGGAGGGTGAGGGAGAGGGAGAATCTCGTAGTTGTAACTTCAATTTGGTAGATGTATAACTTTGTAGTTATTTTAGTATTTAGTTTACACATTACGAAATCGTAGTATTATTTTTGAGTTACTGATATTAGACTTAGTTACTGAAATTAGTATTAGAGGCAGTTACTGATATTAGATTTAGTGACATTAGTTTGAGTTACCTTATATTTAGTGACATTAGAGATAGTTAGAGTCATTACTTTTAGTGATATTAGATCTTTATTAATATATCTTTTTATATTAGATGTACTGATATTAGAGTTTACACCAGAATTTTATATAAACTGTAATTATGCATTTTAGAGTTTACATTAGAGTTTATATCTTTTTATATTAGAGTTTCTGTTAGAGTTTTATGCATATTAGAATTTATATAAGAGTTTAAATTAGAGTTTATATTAGAGTAATGACTTTATATTAGAGTTTAAATTAGAGTTTATATTAGAGTAATGACTTTATATTAGAGTTTAAATTAGAGTTTATATTAGAGTAATGACTTTATATTAGTGTTTATATTAGAGTTTATATTAGAGTAATGACTCTATATAAGAGTTTATATTAGAGTAATGACTTTATATTAGAGTTTATAGTAGAGTTTACAGTAGAGTTTTATTGATATTAGATTCTATATACGAGTTTATATTATAGTTTATAGTAGAGTATTATGCATAAGTCTTTTTATGAGTACAAAATCGTATTAATTCTTCTTATTGTCCTGGTTTCGTTTTAGGCATGTCTGAACCCTTATGGTTCCAATTGTACTATGGATCAGGGGAAGTTAGATATGGTCCTGAAGGGGTAGACCTGTCAGATTTTAGTTCTACCACCAGAAAAATAGCTAGAGCAGCAGAGAAAAATTAGGTTTCAATAACAAAGTGGCTTTATCATTCATTTGGACTTGATGAGGCCCAGCATGACCTGTCAGTGATGGCAGTGATGAACAGAAGTTCAACTACGTATTGGGAACTTGTTCCGCTCGAAGGAACCCAAAACTGAAGGACATTTGTGACACTTTGTACGCAGCATGGTATGCCGCTGGTGTTGCTTGTGCGAGCCTTCCACAAGGCTGGGTCCAGTAGTGAAGTGCACGAAGAAGTTGAAGATGCTGGACGGGAAAACCTTCAAGATGCTACTGGGGAGGAAGGTGAAGAAGTGGAAGAAGGGGCAGCCGGACAAGATTATTACGCACCCCCTGAACCATCGGGGGAGCTTGATGAAGCAGAAAATTTTTCTGAGATGGTTTTGGAGGCAGAGAGGGAGGGCACAGAGCATGAGCAGTACCTTGAGGAGGACTCGTCGGATGATGACGACGACGACGAGGTGCAAGTGCCAAGGAACTGGGACAATGATGACTTCTCACAGCTTACGATAAATGAAGGCCAACAAGTCCCCTGGGAGTACAGGTGCAACGAGGTTTGCCTCGGTTCGTGCTACAAGACTGCAGAAGAAATGAAGGATGCAATAAAACAGTGGTCCACTTTGTGTTTGCAAAGGGAATTCAAGGTTGTTAAGAGCAGCAAACAAGTCTATGACATATGCTGCGTCACAGAAGGGTGTCCTTTTCGGGTTCACGCATTCAGTGGGAAGTGGAAGACTTACTGGGAGGTGACCAGAATCGAGGATCACACATGTGTGCTTGAGCAGTTGGACACAGACCACCAGAACCTCACATCCGGTTTTGTGGCTAACTTCATGTATGCACAGATCATTGATAATCCAAGCTACGAGCCCAAGTCTATAATATATTAATATGTGCCATCGAGGAGAAATTCAAGTACAAAATTAGTTACGGCAAGGCATATAGAGCGAGACAGAATGTATTCGAGATGAAGTGGGGGACTTAAGAAGCATCATATGACAACCTTTCTGCTTTGCTCCACGCCATATGCCAGCGAAATGAAGGGAGCTTTTATGACCTTAAGACTTTCCCCTCTGTCTTAAGGCCAGGGAAGCAAGTGCTGCAACGGGCATTCCTGGCATTGGGGTCGTGCATTAAGGCTTTCCGACACTGTAGGCCAGTCATATGCATTGATGGGACCTTCCTGACAGGAAGGTACAACGGCACAATCCTCACCGCAACAGCAGAAGAAGGCTCTATTGCACCGTGCGTATCCGCAGGGTTCAGCTGAACGGCGGTTCGAGGTTCTTTGCAAGGACAAAGGGAGGACGGTGGCCGGACGGGAAAGGGTCAGACAAGAGTGTGTTCTCCGGAACGATAGTTGCATTTGCTCGTGCCAGAAGCCTCAGCTGCTGCACAAGCCTTGCTCCCATGTGATTGCTGCCTGCTATGAAGCTGGGGGACTGCAGCCCCGTATGTACGTCTCTCCCTACTTTCTTTGCAAGGACAAAGGGAGGACGGTGGCCGGACGGGAAAGGGTCAAATAAGAATGTGTTCTCTGGAATGATATTTGCATTTGCTCGTGCCAGAAGCCTCAGCTGCTGCACAAGCCTTGCTCCCATGTGATTGCTGCCTGCTATGAAGCTGGGGGACTGCAGCCCCGTATGTACGTCTCTCCCTACTTCTTCAAGCAAACCATTATGGCTACCTGGAGTTTTGAGGTGTATGGCTATGGGATATTTGGCTCCTTCACCAACAACCCGGAAAAATATGCAACATATATCCCTGATCCAGATCCAGAAATGAAGCAAGGTCGTGGGCGACGAAAGAAGAAGCGCATTAGGAATAACATTGATCGATCTGAAGCTGGTCCAAACATGCGTATCTGCTCTAAGTGCAATAAGGTTGGGCACACATACAAGAAGTGCACTGCGATGTCTTATTATGATCGAAGCGCTGCAGGAGGGTCATCAAATGTGGTCTCAAATCCTCCATCAAGGGGTGCTGGTCGTGGCCGTGGCACCAATGAGGGCCTCATATAGAACTACTTTACCATTGTTCAGTTTATTGTATTATTAGTTATGTAATGTAAGTTCTGAATTATTAGTTCGGTAATATAAGTTGTGTAATGTAAGTTCTGTATTATTAGTTATGTAATGTAAGTTCTGTAATATAAGTTCGTAATATAAGTTGTGTAATATAAGTTCTGTAATATTAGTTATGTAATGTAAGTTCTGAATTATTATGTAATGTAAGTTCTGTATTCGATCGTAAGTTTTTTTAATATTATTGTTTTTAATACAAGTTATATTTTTAATATTATTTTTGATACAAGTTATTGTTTTTAATACAAGTTATGTTTTTTAATATTATTTTTTTTCTATGTCTATGTTTACCTTATTCTGTATTTTTTTCCACAAATTTCCTGCAGCTATGGCGGACCCTTCTGCAGGAGCGTACGTGACTTCTGAGTTGTTCGACAGTCGAGTCGACCAGCACCACCGTTCGTACTACTCCGCCGTGCTGGGGGTCGACATCGAGGGCAGCTTTCGGTCTCGTGTCGGCATGACCTACATGCCGCTACACCCCCGCTTTGTTCCGAGGTAAACCGTCACTTCAAATTTACAACATTTATGATATGTTATAAATTTATATTTAATGCGAGCACTACTTTGCGTTGCAGGTTACGCGCAGCAGGCCTTCTGCCTCTCGCGCGTCTGGTGGAGGGCGACATGGACCGGTCGCACGTTCCGGTACCGGACCGCATGACGCGGTTCCAGTTTGACTACTTCTTGCTGGCGGCTCTCCTGGACAGGTGGCGGCCAGAGACGCACACCTTCCACCTCACCGTGGGGGAGATGGCGCCCACTCTGCAGGACATGGCCTTCCTGCTTGGCCTGCCGCTAGCAGGCGACGCCATGGGGGCGATCGACCCTCCGGCCACTTGGCGGCGGGACCTCCTCGACAGGTTCGTGCACGTTCAGCGGAACGAGCGCGCGGTGGGCTACACCGAGTTCACCAGCACGCACGGCCCCACCAAGAAGTGCTCGCTTCAGTTCAGCGTAAGTACCTACACCATTCCTTACACGTTTCTCCTTCAATTAATTGAAACGGCTGACTCGTTATGTCACTTATTGCAGGCGGACTACATGAGGGCAGACGCTGACGACGAGACCGTCGAGCGTCACTTGGAGGCGTACTTGCTCTAGCTCTTTGGGTCGGGTGATGTTCTGCAGCTCACAGGGGGACTCGTGTCCCAAGGTCTGTCGGGGGTAGACCCCCAGGGGTACCCAGAAGGCGGATTGGCCCAACCAGCAAGGGGCGGCCCAATCCGAGTACATCTGGATCGGTTTGTCGGACTGGCTGGCCCACCAGTCGGAAGGCCCACCAGTCGGACGAACCGGATGGGCGCGATGGCGCGCGCGGCAAGGAAGAAGACGGCGTATCCCGCAAGAAGCTCGGAGATCAAGATAAACTAGCCGGAATTATGGGGAAAGATATCTGTAATCGTTATAGGATCAAATCCTTGTAATTCGGGTAGGTTACGATCTCTAGCCGACTTGTAACTCAAGGCAGCCGGACTATATAAGGCGCCTTGGGACCCCCCTCCAAAGCACGATACAACCCACGATCATACAACCCTAGGACAGAACCCAACTACGGAGATCCTTCAAGGAACTTCATACACAGCAATACAATCTCCCCCAACACAGGACGTAGGGTATTACGTCATCTCGACGGCCCGAACCTGTTCAATCCTTGCGTCTTGTGTTACCATCGGCTTCTGATCCTCGATCTGTCCCTCAACAAATCAACCACGTAGGCTACCCTGTGTGGACTGCCGGGTCCAAACATCCGACAGTTGGCGCGCCAGGTAGGGGTTGATCGACGAGATCAATCTGAAAGCTCGATGGCATTCACTTCCGCCGTCATCACGCCGGCGACCATGAAGATTTCCATCACCGAGGGGGCTATGTTCTTCTTCGGATCCATGGTCTTCACCGCCGGGCCCGAGGGAGAGCTCTCCTTCACCCGTGACGCCACCCCGGAGGAGACAGCGCCACGACTCGACGCTACACCAGACGGGATCGTCACCATCACCACTCCGTCGCCAACCATCGCCAACAACTCGGCGACCGCGACGGCCGGCGTCGTTCTCCCGCCATCCGAGGAGAATGCGCCCTCTCTTATACCGCCGACTGCTTCGTCCACTCCGCCTCAACCACCCAGGGTGCAGGAGACACCCGAAGAACGAAGGCGCCGATGGGCTGCACGCCAACGCCAGTTCGAGGCGGACATGGATCACGCCATCGCCTCCATCGGTGAATGCATTGAACTCACCGAGTCAGCTCGTCGGAGCATCGCCTCGCCGGCACGATTCCCGCTGGGACTCAGGAACAGCGGGGCCGTCTACCAGCAAGCACTCGGCGAACGCGCGAACGCCGATTACTCTCCAGATGCGATCAGGGGGGTCGATCCCATCGCGGCCACCCAGACGTTGCAGCGGCACAGCACCCTCATCATCAAGATACGCCGACTCCGCCCGAACCAACTCCGGCTTTCCCGCGGGTGACACGTGTCCTCCCTCCAAATAAGAGGATCACGCCTGCCAAGCGGGAGACGTTCGTCTCCGACATATCCGCCGACGAACCAACGGTCCAAGGTGAGGATCAAGCACGCCGTGACGCCAGGATCGGGCGTAACGGTGAAAGGCAACGACGCCGTGACGCACGGCGAGAACGCCGAAACCCCAGGATCACGCGTAATCTCCAAGACGACTTCGTCCAAGAGATCGGCGGCGTAGGTGTCTACGCCACTCCATCGGCCAACCTTGCCGCCGCGCACCAAGAGCTTGAAGGGATCCCAGAAACCCCTGAGCTCAACCGGATCAAGGTCAGGTTGACCGCAGCCGCGGGCATGATCAACGCCCAGAGGGCTCCTGCTTCCTCATCTCGCCACTCCAGGTCGGCCAGTCGCCGAGAAGCCGATCGCGGCGTGGTCGAGCAGCCCGATCTCCGCGAACAACTCCGCAACCGCGATCTCCGAAGGAACCTTGACGACCGTCATCGGCGGAGGGACGAGGAAGAACTCCGACGGCGCGCCGAGTACAACCGTGAACACGGCCCTCCGGGGTTGGATCGCGAAGCACGCCAACGCCGAGAGCTCGAGGCCGCTGAGGCCGCACGCCGGCGAGAATTCGACCGCAAGTACGGGGCTCCACTCGGACAGGACAGGCCACCCCGGGCTAATACCCCGGAAGACTACTCCGCCGACTCGGGACACGCAGACACCGGGAACCTCAACGACTGCGACGGCTTCCCGGCATTCACTGCCCGAGTAAGATCCATCAGAATGCCTGCTAACTTCAAACCTACAGGCATAGAGAAATATGACGGGAAGGCGGACCCGACGATGTGGCTCCGAACTTACAGCATCGCCATCCGCGCAGTGAA
>CM014272.1:84065836-84093157 GCA_004135705.1 Alloteropsis semialata | reverse complement strand
CCGGCCCGATCCACCCCCCGGCCGGCGACACCCCCTCATTCCCTCGCCTATAAAAACCGCCCTACCTCGCTCCACCCCACACCACACCCCTCACCGCCGGCCACTCACCCCGAGCTCCTCGCCACCGGCCCCCAATCCTGCTGTCGCCCCTAACCCTAACCCTAACCCGAGAAAGGGAGGAAGGAAGAGAGAGGGAGGGAAAGGAGGCGTACCTGGCGCCAGGGCCGTCCTCGCCGGCTCTTCCTCCATGCTCTGGCCGCCGCCGCCGAGCGTCGCCCGTCGGAGGAGCTGAGAAAGGGGGCAAAGGGAGGAGGACGAGGCCGAGCCGCGTCAGCATTTTGGCCGTTCGGCTGTGGACCGAGCCGGCTGGGACGGGCCTCGCGCAGACGCGAAGTGGGCAGCGCGCTGAGCTGGGCCGGGCACTGTGCTCGACTGGGCCGAGCCTGTGATGGGCCAGGAGCTTTTAAAAGTTTTTTCAATTAAAATCAATAAATATTACTGGTAAAAATCATATAAAATCACAGAAAAATAGAAAAAATACAAACTAAATTTTGTTAAATTCCTCATGTAGAATTCTATCTAAAAAATATATAATCATGTATGAACTAAGTTTACATACACATTTTAATTCTTGACAAATAAGGCCTATTAACCTTGGTTAATACATAAGAAATTATAAAAAGATAATAAAATGTCAAGTTTAATTTTTGTAGAAATATGATTTATTTCCTATCCATGAAAAATGTTAGTGTAAATGTAGTAGCCACTTTAACTCTAAAATAATTAAATCATGCACCTTGTATACCTAGGTAAAATAAGTTATCACATAAGTACATAAATAAAAATATGTTGCTTTTATAATGCTACACATTATAGTTTATATATAGCAGAGGCTCTGAATATGTTGAAGTTAAAATGATATCAACACCACTAGTAAGGGATATATTTATACTGCATGTGTGCATGAGTTGCTAAACTCTTAAGTACACATATCATATTCTTTTACTTCATGGGAGTTAATGAAGGAAGTAAATTAAGAAAATAATAAATTAAGTAGCTCATGCATCATCTCATGTTTGCGTCATATCGATCGTGTAGATACCACATTCAAGAACGTTGTGTACGAGCTTGTTGCTGAAAAGCAGCAGCAGCCGGGAGCAACAGCAAGAGAAGGCTATGAAGAATCGACTGACTAGGCCCAAGGTCTAGTTGGCACTAATATTGTCGCTCAGCAAGGCAAGCCCCAGAGCATAACCCCTATTTTCAAACTATACAATGTTTTACTTAAGTATCTATGTGCATTTACATTTCTAGGAGTTGTATGAAACCATAGATGCATATTTTTTCCTAGGTACCTTGGTCAAATACTAGTATGTTACACCGCTAGTCCCTATGCTTAATAAGTTCGGTAGAAGTCGAGTGATTACCGTCACTCGCGAGACATAGGGTTTCGCTTTTGAAGACAAATGTGGGATTGATGATTTATTATTAAAAGTGAAAGTCGTTCATGTGGCACATTGATTGAGGGTGAACTATACTAATCTCATGCCAGTAGTAAGAGGTAGTTGAACCCGGTAAACCTACGTATATATATGCAAACTGGTAGAGTGAACTGATACTGACTCTTCCAGTGGTGCTAGTCTGTAACCCATGGCTGACCCGTCGTTGGTATCGGTGGGGATTAGCGTTCCCGGGTTGCAGGGCAGTTCACCTATACGGGGTGCATATGGAGAACGGTTGCCATGTACGGCCCGACGGGGCACGTACGTGTCGTGTGATTAGGTCTACCTTGCAAGGTTTAATTCGAATCGATTCGCTGTACCTCTCAGATAAGAGGACCTTGGTCTTTCTGTCACAGTGCGACATAATGAAAGTAAATGGTGATAAGAAATGGTTGATGGAATGAAGATATGGTAAATGTTTGCTTGTTAATGAATTACTATTAAACTTAATAATGTGATAGTTGGCAAACATAGAAGTTAGTACTATCACACTAATCTTGATGCTAAAACATTGAAAATAGGATCAACTCTTAGTAGCTTTTCGACAAAACAAACCCACAGCCAAAAGCCTTGCATGTTAGGAGTCGGCTAAGTATATACCACTAGTCGGGTAAGTCTTGCTGAGTATTAGGATTTGCTCTTTTTCAGGACAGGATATTGTTGAATATTGTCCTTGCTGTGTTAAGTACAATGGCCATGATACTGAAGGATGGGAAGTCGTGGAGCTCGACGAGTAGTTACCCTAGTTCCATCTTGTTGTATAATTAGGGTTTAAAGAACTCGGCTTGTAAAATACCTATCTTATGTTGTAATATGAACCTCTGTTGTACTCATACTATCTGTGCTCATCATCGTATGAAATGTCTGGTGTATTGTTTCGGTCCTTATGTTCGACTTGTGGTTGAATCGGGATTTACCCGACAGACTGCCAGATTACACCGTTTTAAGTGCATACAGACATGATTATTTATTTAAAATGAGTGTCAATGCACTTAAGCCGATTTAATTTGGGCGATTCTGCCACATGCGTCCCCTCACTCTGAGTTGCACGATCTGATTATTTGATTATGATTATTCTATCATACATTGATTAGCTGATGGAATGGAAAGAGAAAAACATATAGGTTTAGCACACAGATTTTGAGATGTTGCAAACTTTAGTCTGGCCATTCAGTGCGTCACACAGATTTCGCACTCGTTCTCATGAGGAAGGATCCGATTTGATTACCCTAAAAAAGGATTCAATTGGATTTCCATAGTTTAGTCCGATGGGACGGCCAGTAGTCGAACGGATTCCTCCCAAGCCGATTGCAACACGGAAGAATGAAGAAAGCGGAGACGAGTCGACCAAGAAACGCGGCGAGGAGACGCACGTACCAGCTCAGATCTCGGCGGGGCCGGACGCAGGTAACCGGCGGCGACCGCGGCGGTGCGACGTCGGGAAGCCGGGAAGATTTGTGAGACCGAAATGGTAGCCAACCGGCGCCAAGGTCTTCCATTTTCAGAGGCCGGGAGCGGCGGCAACAGACGACGCAGCGGGCCAAGTGGGCCGTGCTTTTCACACCGCGGCCCAAGGCTACGCTCGGAACGCGAAATTTTTTTTATTTTTAATTTTATTTTTTTACGAATTTTTAAAAACGGTGTCCGGATGACAGATTTCGCAAATCTGTCATCCAACCGCCAAATGAAATGGCGGTTTCCATGTAACCGCCGTATCAATCGGCGGTTAGAAACAACCGCCGAATGAAACGGCGGTAAGGGTGCTACAGTGCCCCGCGGGTACGTAGCGGGGTACTGTAGCGTCCTTATCGCCGTTTCATTCGGCGGTTCCTCCCTCCCATGTAAAAAAAATCATAACTTTTTCATATGAATTTGAATGAAGCTAAAGTTTATATAAAAATTGTAGATCTCGACGAGATCTACAACTTTATAGTTCAAACTTTTTTCATTCGAAATAATCTTAATGTTCAAATAATCCATGCAATGATCAGATCTAATGAAAAAAAATTTCCTTCTCTGGACAGCACATCTTCAAAAAATTATAATTTTTTCACATGAATTCGATTGGTGATGAGCTTCATACAAAAATTGTAGAGCTCGATGAGATCTACAACTTTGTTGTTCAAACTTTTTTTATTGGGAATTATTTTGGTGCTCAAATAATCGAGACAATGTTCAGATCTAAAATTCAAATCTAATTTTCGTTCTCTAGACAGCACATTTTCAAAAAATTATAACTTTTTCATATGAATTAGGTTGGAGATAAGCTTCACACGAAAATTGTAGAGTTTGATGAGATCTACAACTTTGTTGTTCAAACTTTTTTCATTGCGAATTATTTTGGTGCTCAAATAATCGAGACGATGTTCAGATCTAAAATTTAAATTTTAGATATGAGCATTGCGTGGATTATTTGAACATGAAGATGATTTCAAATGAAAAAAGCTTGAACTATAAAGTTGTAGATCTCGTCGAGATCTACAATTTTCGTATAAACTTTAGCTTCATTCAAATTCATATGAAAAGTTATGTTTTTTTTTACATGGGAGGGAGGAACCGCCAAATGAAACGGCGGTAATGACGCTACAGTATATGAGAACCACCATTTCATTCGGCGGTTGGATGACAGATGTAAAATCTGTGGTCCGGACATCGTTTTTGAAAATTCGTAAAAAAATTAAAAATAAAAAAATTCTCGAAACGCGGCCCTGACGGGTGAGCGCCTCGTCGTCTCCGACGAGCCAATCCCAGCAACCCCCAACCAATCCGTGACCAACCAGAGCAGAGGGCAAGCTCTCTTGGCGTGCTCACCTCACCTCAGCTTAGCTCCGCCTGCCGCTGCAAGATTTTCCCCCGGCGCCTCGTTATCTCTCTCGCTCCCGTACGCCCGCAAGCACAGAACAAGCAAGAGAGACAGAGCGAGAGCACGCCGTCGGCTGTCGTCCATGGCGGGGGAGGCCAAGAAGCTCTTCGCCGCGTCCGAGGTCGCCCTCCATGCCTCCAGGAAGGACTGCTGGGTCGTCATCGGCGGCAAGGTCAGTGAGAAGGAGATCTTTCTCGTTGAGCTTTTTCTCTTGGTTCACTGGGAGAGGCAGAGATCTGATTCGATTTGGCCTGACTCTGATGATTTTGCCGGCCTGGCTGGCTGGTTTCAGGTGTATGATGTTACCAAGTTCTTGGAGGACCACCCTGGAGGAGAGGACGTGCTCCTCCATGCATCAGGTAGGCTAAGATTGTGCTCCCTGCCTTCGCTTTTCAATTTCCTTTTGTCTGCTTCGTTTTCTTGCATATTTATCTGTTCACAGAACTGTAATCTCGCTTTTCAGTTTCCTTTTGTCTGCTTCGTTTTCTTGCATATTTATCTGTTCACAGAACTGTAATCCGTTTACCAAATCATTTTGCTAGTTCAATTTCATCATTTCTAACTACCACTTCAAACTTCTCCACATGGCGTCGTGTTGTCTGGTTTCTGGCATACCTATTCCTTGCCAGAGAGACTTTGTAACGCCAACTGAACCGGTGAATTTGATCTGAAAGTAGTGTAACCACTACATGAGAAATCAAGTTATTAAGCTTCCTGAATTTCTACCTAGAAGGTGGCATTTGGGATGGTCCAAAAATGTGCTAAATATGCCCGAGTTGCTAATTCATGTTCCTGACCTGTTCTGATGATGTTATCGCCATGCTGACCCTGATAAAATATGTGGTAGTGCTCTTAGAAAGATCCAATAGCTGGCCGAATTTAAAAGTCGCCAAAAACCCAAAAAAAAATCTGAGTATGCCAAAGCTGCTTTCCAACAGTGAGGTGATGTTGGAAATATGTTTTGCCCAGGAGAGACCAATGCATGGAAGTTAATGTGTTCTTTATTTCGAACGTTGTGTTCATCTAGGTCAAATCTTTAAGCCTCGCAAATTGTGCTAACTTTGTCTTTCGAAATGCAACCAGTGCACTGATTCCACTATACATGTTCCCTTTAGATTAAAAATGTCATCTGAGTTTAAGTGAAGAACCAAAACTGTAATGTTTGCACTTACTACATTTTGAATAAGATACCTCTGTTTTCCTCTGGCTGACATAAATTCTTGAAGCCTCTGGGGACGCCACGGAGGCATTTGAAGAGGTTGGACACAGCACGTCAGCCATCAGCATGATGGACAGCTACCTGATTGGAGGCATCAAGGACTATGTGCGCCCGAGTGCATCAAAGGCCACAGATCCTTGGGGCCTGGATGCGCCACCAAATAACAGGACGATGCAAGGGAACAAAGGCCCTCCTAATCCGAATACCTTCCTGGACTTCCTACTCCCGTTGTTTGTGCTTGGCCTGGCGTTTGCAGCTTGGTATTACCTGACCTTCGTATCCAAGAACCATTAAATTCAGTGAGGCTTGGAATTATTGCTCATTATTAGATTTCTAGGGTTATATTATCAGCAAAACATTTAAAGAAGGGCAACCTTGTCTTATGGAAATCTGTACTTGAAGAGGTTACTAGCTATGTTTTAGAGAGACAGAGAAGAGAAAAATGACCGTGTTTTCTTCACGAAGTTGTAGTTTCCTTGGAAATCCTGTTCTTGCATGTAACACCCATGTCAACACAAAGATGTATGAATGAGACAATTTGTCCTTGTTTTTGCTTGGGATGCATTTTCTTGTGAAAATTTGGTTATGTGCTGAAAGGCCCCGATGATACTATCCTTTGTACGTATCAACTCATCAAGGGATAACAAAGACGCACTGAATGACTACCGAGACAATCATGATATCATGTCTAGCATGTGCTCAACATGGTACAGTCCAAAATTCTTCTGATAAACAGTGTTGGTGGATAATTCTGTCAGCTCCTACTGTTATGTATATACAGTCAGAGAAAACCATGATATTTCCATCTAAACAGATAATATTCTTCCTCCTTTTATACCATATGCAATGGTACATGTTAATTACTATGTCGTCATCTAGTATGATGGAGAATCACACTATTCAGGGTTAATTGTAGACTCTTTATGGCGTGCTAGACCTATTTTTTATATAAAAAAGATCTTTACAAGCTGGAAGCTGGACCTATGAGGTTTAACCAATTGATCAGTTTGAGCATTGACTGGTTTAGAATGTGCAATTTTCTTTATGGATCAAGTTATTCCATACAGAATGTTGGCCTCTATGGATTAATTTTATAATACCCATTTAAAGTTGATCAAGTATGCTTAAAGCTATGTGCCCTTGTTTTTCCCAAGTTCTATATAGCTTTTAGAGCATGATAAAAAGGTGGAACTTCAAAGTTCTTTAAATTGCCAGTAAAGTAGCTCAAATGGGGCATGGTTCTTCCCTTGTGTCATTGTTTATCCAGATTAATTCAAAATGTAGCAGTCTAAGCTTTTTCTTTGGCCAACTTTGAAGATTAATGAATGGCTCAGAGATACTGTCAAACCTATGATTCACATCAGGTGAGAGATGCTTATGTAAAGGCCAGCTCCAAGAAGGCAAAGACTTTCAGATCCTAGGTAACAAGCCTGTCATTACACTTAAAAACTGCAAATGGTTCGATTGGTACATTATTGTATTTGTTGCACTAATTGTTAAGCTTCCTTAGCTGATCATTTATGTTACTTGACGAACACAAGGGATTAAGAATTATATGAGGTACTATTGGCTATTTACTTTGAGGCTTGAGCTATGTTTACTCTTTAGCTGGACCCCCACTAGAAAGGATTTTTAGATTTTTCTTGTTCCATGAATTTGCTCATGCCTTGTGCTGTGTATTATCCTTCCGGCCAGTCTATCATGACACATCAAAAAGAATTAAAATCTCAAGGCAAACCTGACCAGGTGCAAGGTTTAGGTAATTAAAAAAACCCTCTTGTATCAACTGTATATTGTCAATAGCGCTATCCAACATATTAAGAAGCCATAAAAAAGAGAGATGAAATTTGTCAAATGACGCGAGCATGCGACACATACATAAACATTTTTCAATAATGTACGGTTTCCATTACAGTTATAGCAAAGACTTTATGCCCTATAGATGGCCGTGCATACCATCACCAGAGTTGTCATAAATACTAAAACAATTTTCTTGAACAAAGATGTATGACATCATTTGTTAGAAGCCAATTGGTGATGACTTTAAGTTCCGAATTAAAAGACATTTCTTTTGCATCATTATTTGCGAAACATTCCATACAGACTTGTACCTTCCAAGAACTTCCTCTCCTCTCCCTGGCTACCTGCCTTCTCCTTGCATGAGAGGAAAAAAGATGGATGGCCTCATCCCCTTGGTCCTCAAGGCTCTGAAGAAGAAGAAGGCCATGAAGTACTACCGCTCCCTCTCCTCCTCCGGCCACCTGGCGCATGTCGATGTCACAGAGCTCGCTCCCCAGGGTTCCCTCTTCATGACGCCTCAGCACCCCAGAGCTCCCAGGTGGCATGGCGGTGATGGCGGGGACATCTTCATGACGCCTCAGCATCCGAGGGCAGCGCCAAGATGGCTTGATGAAGGTGATGGCAACGGTGATCCTGCTGCTGTTGCGAGCCAAGACCGGCAACAAGCTCGCCTGCCCATCATGGATCGCCGCCGCGCAGGCATTAGGCACAGCGCTGGACGGCATAAATGGGGGCTCAGGTGGGAGCTGCCATGGCGGTAAGTGATCAAGGGTTTGGGCTTGTTCGTCAGGGTGTTTGTACAGTTATCAAAGAGAGATGATGTACGTAGTTTATTTACGAGGTATGTGATGCGTGCAGTGACTATATATTATCCATGTTTAGAGTCTTTCTTCCCTGGTCAATTTTTCTAGCTCCCCAAACACGCGACCTTTTTGACATACTTTTAGCTAAAATTAATGCCCGTAGCAAAACAGGGCTTAACTCAATTCTAGACGAGAGTGCTTGTGCAAGTGTAGTCATAGCTCTACTGATTATAATTATTTGATTGGAATGTGTTCACGGTGTACTCATAACTTCACTTAATAGAATATGTGTCAAATATACATGTATGGGTTTGATCCTTCAAGTTGTATTAGCGCAGCGGTGTACAGTTCGTGTCGGATTCAATCGGCCTCCTCATGAATATAAGAGGAGGATTAGCGTTGTAATCATGGTGACATAAAAAAACAGACTCGCAGGAATAAGGTGGCACATTGCTAGGACCCTAAAAGAAACCGGTGTAGTAGTTCTTGTAAATATAGTTAATAAATTTCTAATTAATTACTTGGTTGCTTTAAGGCCAGTCTTAATGGGGAGTTTCATGAGAGTTTCATAGCATTAAATTTCAATGCCACATTAACAAAATTGCTGACTTGGCAAGGTAATTAATTGAGTGGGTTTCATGGGATGAGAGAGGAGTTTCATCCCCATGAAACTCATCTGCCACAGTTACCTAGTTTTCAGTGTAGGTAACTGTGCAATGAAACTCCACGTTGAGACTGGCCTAAGCTTTGTGCAAAGAGAGGAGTACTCGAGCAGTTCTCGTAAAAGTATGGAGAGGGTGTCCATGTACTTTTTTTTAGCATCTCTGTAGACATGTACTGGAAATATAGGTTTTAACTAAACCTCATAAACAAACATCGTGTCTCAAATGATTAAAAAATGGAAGAGCAGAGACCGACTACCGAAGACTACATTGCAAACGCGCCAAGACTGAGAAGTAGAAATGGCAAGGGGACAAGCACGCCTCATGCGCCAGCTTTTCAGCTGCCAATGCAAATGTCTGAATATGGAGTTCCATGTCCTCAGACCAAATTTATCATTTGACTGCTCCATATGTCCAACAATCGTCGTGCTAATTTGACCTGAAATCATAAAAAATACATAGGTGGAAGACCACAGATTTGGCCACCGAAGACTACACTGAAAAACTCGTGAACACGGCCAGGTAGAAATGGCCAGGGGACAAGCACACTACATAGGCCTGCTTTTCAATTGGTAATTGACAGAGAAGCAAATTGAATGGCCGTGGTTACTACTCTCCCCCTTTTGATCCTAACAACCTGGTGCCTTCTCCTTCTCCCAATACAATCAACAAGCAGCAATGGCGGCCGCTGCGATCCACACGAACGGGATGCTCTTCTTGCATTCAGGGCCAGCCTCACCGATCCTGGCAAATACCTTTCCTCATGGCGTGGCGAGGACTGCTGCCAGTGGAAGGGCGTCCGCTACAGCAACCGCACCAGCCATGTCGTGGAGCTCCAGCTCCGGAGCTCAGGGGACCTCAACTCAAGCATAGGGTTCCGGGGAGGCTAGATGAACTCCTCCTCCTTGCAGGCTTTACATCACCTGAAGAGCCTAGACCTCCGCTTCAACAACTTCAACGGTGTGCCTGTTCCGGAGTTCATCGGCGGCCTCAAGAACTTGAGGTACCTCTACCTCTCCAGTTCAAAGTTCGGTGGCCTGGTGCCGCCCCAGCTTGGTAACCTGTCCAAATTGCTCTTCCTTGATCTCAGCAACATAAACACATATGATGGTTCAGACTCGTATATCTACTCCAACGATCTCGCATGGTTGTCACGCCTCACAAATTTACAGTACCTTGATTTAAGCAATGTCAACCTCAGCAATGCGACAGATTGGGCTCATGTTGTCAATAGGCTTCCTTCCCTTGTCACGCTTAATCTGCGCCTCTGCGGGCTTCAAAATGTCATTCCATTACCGGTTCATATTAATCTTACCTCACTTGAGAACCTTGATCTTGGAGGTAACAATTTTAGCTCGCCTGCTGCAACCGCCAAAAACTTATTTTGGAACCTACCCAGCCTCCTTTACCTTGATTTGGGGGGCTGTGGTCTCCAAGGGCTAATTCCTGAAGGGGTGGGAAACATGACATCGATCATAAGACTTTATCTCTATGAAAATAGCCTAACCGGTACCATACCGACAACCTTCAGGAACCTACACAACTTGGAAGAATTGTGGCTATCCCAGAATAACCTAAATGGGGCTTTGTCAGTATTATTGCGGAGATTGCCAGGAAACAGTCTGAAAATGTTATGGTTATATGAAAACAACTTGGCAGGGAGCTTGCCGGCTCAGTTGGAGCATCTCAGCAATTTGACCATTCTTAATCTTAGCAATAACAGACTTTCAGGAGGAATACCATTGAGTATAGGGGCACTCACTAAGTTGACAATGTTACAACTTGGTTTCAACAATCTTGGTGGTACGGTCACAGAATCCCATCTTGGAAAACTGGCTAATCTAAACTATCTAGACTTATCTGGTAACTCATTAACCATTTTGGTCCAACAGAGGTGGGTTCCTCCATTCAAGCTTACAAAAGCTGCCTTAAGTTCTTGTAGACTAGGGGCCCCGTTTCCACGGTGGCTAAAATCACAGGATAGCATATCTTCTCTCGATATATCAAATGCAAGTATTTCTGATTCGCTACCTCAGTGGTTTTGGATCACATTTTCCAGAGCTTGGGAGTTGGATTTGTCAAGAAATCAAATCAGTGGCATGCTATCGCCGACAACGTTCCAAGATATGGAGGTGCAAAAGATTGTTTTCAGTGATAACTATTTAGTTGGTCCCATTCCTAAGCTTCCCAGAACACTTAAGAGTTGTGGACCTCTCAAGAAATAATTTGTCAGGGCCCCTACCATCAGATTTTGGGGCTCCACTTTTGGAAATGATTTTTCTCTTCAAAAATTATCTCTCTGGTAGAATTCCTCACTACTTTTGTCGCTTGAGAAATTTAATTTCGGTGGACTTGTCAGAAAACCAACTACATGGGGCATTCCCCAACTGCATGGAGCAAAAGAAAACAAGAAGTTCAGTTACGACCAACTTGTCGAAAATTGCCATGTTGAAATTGAAGGCGAACAATCTGTCCGGAGAGTTCCCCACATTTCTTTCTACATGTCGAGAACTATTTTTTCTTGACCTTTCATATAATCATTTTGGTGGGATCTTGCCCACATGGATAGGCGATAAGTTGTCCTCATTGTCATTTCTATGCTTGCGCTCAAATTTGTTTTCTGGACACATTCCTCAACAACTTGGCAAGATGAAGGGGCTCCAGTATTTGGACTTGGCTTGTAATAATATGTCCGGGACAATACCACAAACACTTGCAGATTTGGCAGCTATGGCAATTCCTCCTCAAGATGATGGCTCACTTGTAGGCGCCATAGAGTATGGCATGAGCACAGGTGACACTGATTTGATTTCTTACACTGATAGTTCATTGGTGATCATGAAAGGGCAGCAACTTGAATTTACAAGGGGAATCATGTACTTGGTAAATTTTGATCTGTCATGCAATGCTTTTACAGGGCATATTCCAGAAGAAATTGGTAAACTTGCAGCATTGAAGAACTTGAACCTATCATGGAATCAAATGAGTGGGGTAATACCTGACAGTATTGGTAAATTACATTCATTGGAATCACTAGACTTGTCACAGAACCAGCTCTCTGGAGAAATCCCAGCAAGCTTATCGGCTCTGACATCATTGACTCATTTGAACTTGTCATATAATATTGCAAGGAGAAAACAGGATACGGTGGGTCAAGTGCTTTCAGCGCCATCGCCCAATCTATCTTGGCGTAGGGATCTCATCGGAAATAAAATAGCAATGTGGAATAACCTAGCAGCCCGACTGGCTCCCATCACACTCAGTCACGACGAGGATGAGTTCAGATGGAATCTTGACCCAGCAGGTGTCTTCTCAGTAAAGTCACATTACCGGGGATTAATAAGCCAGATCGTTCCTAATGTCAACAAGAAACTATGGAAGCTGAAACTACCACTAAAAATTAAGATATTCCTCTGGTATATTAGGCGCGGTATCATTCTCACAAAGGATAACTTGGCGAAAAGGAACTGGCAAGGTAATCAACAGTGCTGCTTCTGTCATGAAAATGAAACGATTCAGCATCTGTTCCTAGATTGTCGTTTTGCGCGGATGGCTTGGGCCATGGTATACATGGCATGGGGTATCCGCCAACCTACAAGCATATCCAACATATTCGGGGGCTGGCTGAATGGCATTCCAAAACATTATAAATCACTCACCTTGGTAGGAGCGGCAGCCATGTGCTGGTCTGTCTGGCTCTGCAGGAATGACGCTGTTTTTGAAAACAAACAATCTTATTTTTTGCAGGTTATCTACAGAGCTATGCACTGGATTCGTACATGGGCTACCCTACAACAGCCTACTTCCCAGGAGGTGCTTGTTGCGGCCTCTCGGTGGTTGGAGCGGGTGGCAAAGGACTTTTCTACCCAGGCACATGGGTGGCGTTCTAGTCTCAGGATCGAAAGTCATTAATGTGTCTGTTAAGCTCAAACTTTATTAGGCTGTGTGCTCTATGGGCAGAGGCCGGGAACGGTTTCAAGTCGTTGTATCCACTCGATGTAACTTCTTGAAATTAATAAAATGTTCTCATTTCAAAAAAAATATAATCGTCTGACAGGAAAGATACCTTCCGGGAATCAATTACAGACACTCAATGATCAGGCATCAATTTATATCGGTAACCCCGGTCTCTGCGGTCCTCCTCTTACCATCAACTGCTCAAAAACAAATTTAACTCCAGCTACTCCAGTAGACAGCAGAGATATAAGTGACACAATTTCTTTTTTCCTCGCTATGTGTTGTGGGTTCTTAGTAGGTCTCTGGATAGTCTTCTGCCTCTTCTTATTCAAGAAGGATTGGAGAGTTGTTTCTTTCTCATTCTCTGACGGCTTGTACGACTGGGTTTATGTGCAAGTGGCCCTGAGCTGGGCATATCTGCGAAGGAAACATGATCAGTAGCAGCTCACATCATATGCACGCTCCTGATGGCTCTTTACTCCATATTCCACTTGTGTCAGAAGACAGCACTGGATAACAACTTTCATTCTGTTGCATATAGTAGGGTGTCGCTGTCCTTCAGAAGTCTGAAAGCATCCAAGTTGCTGTTACGCAGTTGTGGTTTCTTCTTGCAGAACTTGTCGTTTTAAACTGCACAAGCACAACTATGGTCAGAAATGTGTGCGCGTCAGTGTGTCATTGCTGAGACTGTATATCAATTAAGTGTGCGAAAAATCGCAAGGCTTTATATGTATGTACTGAATGAGATTGTAATATTTGTGCATGTGAACCACTGTAATTGCCATACTGATAACAATGGTTTCTCAGAGACTAGCTATGTGAATGTGTCCATAACTTTATTGATACTGACTAGTGGTATTGCAGGAAAGCAGGTTTTTAAGATCAGGATGCAGCTACATCACTTTCAGTTCTCAGAGAATTAACAGAATGTTACTACATGTTCATGTTATGAACGGATAGTAATGATTGGTAAAACTAACAGTAATGTTTTCTAAAAGTAAACAGTTGTGCCACCTGTGATTAGAAAGTGTATATTAGACAAGCAATGATACATGGGGAACACAGACAGCAAGACTAGTAAAAAGTTCTCGACAACAACGCCGCAAAATATCACTCAGAAGTAGCCAAAATATAGTTCTCAACAGTCTGTTAACACTTGCATCTCTATCTTTGCAAAAAGCACACTCTAGTTACACTGCTCATTGAGCCCTATTTGCAGTTACAGTTGCTCTACACACTACAAAACTCTTTGTTTGTACTGGCATTCTCTCACCTTGACAGCCACCTTCAACAGCTGCTCCGATCGAGACCAGCCACAAAGAAGCAAAGGACCTATTATCTTAAAAGGTACAGTCAAATACAAAAGTGGGAAACCTTTCTGTTTCCTCCATGTATCGTATAGCCTATTTCCTCCTAGTATTGTATACATCAACTCTACCATTTCCGTTTTACTTCTGTGCAAAGGAAGGGATTTCTGAACAGAGGCGGTGGGGGTTTGGTATCCAATGATACAATATGGTGTTAGCTTTGTGAGATGAGGGCAACAGGACTGTATGGAGTGTCAAGAGGAGGATAAGCGGAGTGCTATCTCGTGGAGGAGCAATCTCTTCTGAGCTGCGTCAATCACACCATTGCACTCTGCATTCATAAGGACCTCACTCATAATTGCGGCGGCATGCCCAGTGGGCTCTTCAGATGTCCTCCGCAGCATGAACATCTGCACAACATTAAGACAGTCCATTAAGCTGTTTTATTAAACATAACACTTCTGAACTAACAAGCTATTTGAATACCAAAAGCAGGATGCTGAAATTTGGCATTTTTATTTGTCTCCTGCCCATCTTCTACTTAGCATATTTCATTAACCAAAAGAAAAAAAAAATTAAGAGACCTCTTGAATAAGCTTAGACTAAATCAAAAATATTTATATCAACATAACATGTGCAAGCACCGCCATATTCAGAAAGAAAGCATGTCTAAACTCTACCATTACGCCTAGAGAGATAAATTACCTGTCCACGGTGAGATATCTCAAGGCACCCAGGTGGCTGGATCCATGGTTCACCATCAACCTGAACAGGGAATGAACTGTGGAGGTGCAATCTTATAACCTTTCCTTGGGCTAACCGGTGTGCCCTTGAAAGTCCAACCTATCAACCACAGAAAAATAACCGTAAGATGCTACATCAACTTCACTACAGATGGAAAATGGAAGACAGAATAGATGAAACATTTTAGAAGAAGCAGAATATATGTACCTGCAGTTTGCCTAGATGCCATGTCCCTGATATACAGACCACCTCAAGTATTTTGTCATGGATTGATTGCAAACTGAAATCATCATCATGGTCATTGTCATTTTGCCACAGATCAACGCCACCCATGTAGCTAGGGATATTCATTACAATCACACCTTCTGCATCCTGATGAGAATACCAGATAAGAAAGAATCCACCAGAGATAAATTACAAAGTTGTGATTAGATGAAAGACACAAAGCAGGTTACCTCTGGAATTTCAATGTTCTTTCCATCAACTTCAAGGCTAACATGCCATGGTAAATCAGAACATGACCTATCCATCATATCCTTAGCACCTTCTCTAGCATATATCAGCTTGTTGACAAACTGCATGAGAAAAGTAATGCGTTTATGTTTTCTACCAACATATATGGTAAGCATAGAAGATAATATAAGCTGTTAGGATGCAGAGATTTCTCAGTAATTTTCTAGGAATTCACAAGAAATAGTTATTTCCAACAGAAATATCCAAACATGACTATGCCCTAAGACTAAGCTGCAAAAGAAAAGAAAATATGTATCCCAACCTGGCTGCAAAATTGATCTGGTTTTTCCTCCCTAGTGGTGTGGACGTCATAAGCAACTTTTGCATCACATCCAATACCTACAGAGGAAGGAAAACATAAATAATATTTTTCTAGCATCTTCAGACTGAAGTAATATATTTAATAATAATACTAGAAACTGATGAGTAAGATGGTAGGAGTTGGAGGATCAAACTCACCTAAATAATTAGTCATAAATTTTACTTGCTTGGTGCATTGATCTTCGGTTCCATTCTTCTCTTTGATGGCTACATTCCAACGATCAAGCACTGTAACAGCTGCGTGGTCAACATCATTTAAAAGTGCACATATTCCTCCTTGCCGTTCAACAGAAGATAAGCCCCCACCCCAGCGCATAACACGCGATAGGTCATTTCCTGTCCCTAAAGGAAGAATGGCAACGGGTGGAGGGGATTCGTAGTTCTGCTTTTCAATGGCATCAAGAACCCAAGCTACCGTTCCATCCCCACCACAAACAAGGATTCTGAAGTGTTTCACATTGTGGAAGAGCTGCAATCCAACTTCAGGCCCCTGAGAAGCACTTAGCTCAAATATCTGAAAC
This sequence comes from Alloteropsis semialata, assembly GCA_004135705.1. Taxonomy (NCBI): domain Eukaryota; kingdom Viridiplantae; phylum Streptophyta; class Magnoliopsida; order Poales; family Poaceae; genus Alloteropsis; species Alloteropsis semialata. Next base: position 84,076,945 of record CM014272.1, on the reverse strand, counting down.
GAAGATTGGAATCATTAGGCAAAGCTAAGAGAGTACAAATTCTGCTACAATCAACAATGCCAGTGAAAGAATTAATGTGTTAGTGCATTTGAACCAAAATACAAAACAGATAGATTTTCATAGCCTAGTTAAAATATAAGTGCCTACAAAAAGAGAAAGATAAAGCAAGATACTATTAGAGAAGCACTAAATGGCAACAGTTATCCACAACATATATTAAAGAATTTCAGCACCACATCTCTAGAACTCCAGAAGAAGCTAAGGTAAATTGATGGTTAGAGGATTTATTCATAAAAAAAGAACTTGCAAAAGAGTTTATTTGACTCAGCAGCTGACAGGATCCTTTTTTCCCAGCGTTATTCTAGCTATATAATAGAAAGATAGATTACCTGTACAGGATTCAACAACATGTTCAATCTTCTTCTAAGAGAAGGTCCATTTCGTCCTCCACTCTTGCCATTGATGAAAACCAGCAGTGGTCTTGAATCTTGTGGCAAATCAACAAGTTCATACTTCCTCTTTTCTCCATTAGGAATACCAGATCCAAATGTTTGCTTGAAAGAATTTTCAGATAAGTTAGGCTTTGCCAGCGCATACTTTCCATCCAGGCCCTGCAATTTGGCAAATCCTTCAAGCACTGAATCAAGGATTGAGCTGTTTGTGGGAGTCGAATTTGTCTTGGCACCAGGATTGTTATTCATGCGTTTCTTGCTGCGTGACCTCCTCTCCCGACTCCTACGCGAATTCACAAGCCCTTCCTTGATTGAGTTCAACATTCCACTGATTGCAGGGCCTTCACTAATTTCTATGACGGACTGGGGAGGAACAATAAGCCTCCTGAGAAGGCCAAGATCACAGGTGTTCCCGGTTTCCTTCAACAGCTTTGCATGGCAATCAACATGGATCTGCCGCTGGCACCACAGGCAGCGCCATATAGGAGAGACGCCGAGGAACGGGACGCCGCATGGCTCATCGCAGTAGTAACAAAACGAGGAAATTTCCGGGTTGTCGTCCAGCTCCACCCACCTCTCCGACCAGTGGTGCAGCAAGGGCGACGCACCAGCCTGCGCTACGCACTTGCAGTCCTTGTCAGCACCACCCGAGCAGTATGAGTGAGCCGCCACCCCGCAAACAGAGCAGCGGTGGACCACGTCGGCCCCAATGGCTCTGGAACCCACCACACCCTGTGCGGAGCCGAGGGACGACAGGCACACGCAGCACGTCGACGGCTGCCCGCCACGGAAGTAGTCCTCGGTCCAGGTGTGGCTTGAGCTCGGGCACCGCAGCGACTTCCTGGCGGCGCGCTTCTCCCTGGCGGCCGCCTTGGTCCAGTAGAGCGAGGCTTCACGCTGCAGCCGGAGGAGCAAGTAGATGAGCGCCGCGAGGCCGAAGGAGCCCGCGGTGATGAGCCAGCCGAGGAACTGGAGCCCGGGGGCGTCGAGGAAGCTGGCCATGGTCACCAGCAACGGTCCGACCAGGTCCATGGCAGTTCGCCAGGCTTCCTGCGCTCAGAAGCAGAACCTGCAGCAACAACAGAAGCAAGAAAAAAAAATTCGTGAGTCGTATTGCAACAAATTTGGAAGAACCCCACACCGCTGGCATACAAAACTTGCGTGCTCCTGTACCCTACGCAACGACGCGCTCGACGGGTTTCCCTTGATCTGGAGGTGACGATAGGAAAGGCATATTTGAACGGGAGGCAATCCGCCGGAGTTTGGCAAGCGAAATCGCATTCCCCCGTGGATCACGCCTCGAAACAGGAGCAGAATCCAGCTCCCGCTGGAGAATCTCTCGCACGTACGAGACAGGAAATCAATCCCCCCTCCTATGGAACCGGGGGCCGAATTCAAGCACCCGGATCAACGGAGAGCAACAGGGCGAAACAAATCGAACGGGATCCTAACAGGGAAGGCGGCCCAAAGCGGAAGCTAAGCAGCGCGGCGACGGGGATGGGATCCGCGCCCGCGCGATCCTCGCCGGGATCCCGCATTCCGCGCCCGCCACCCGAGGATTCAATTGAATCCAATCCAATCCAACCCCCCTACGCGCAGCGGATTTGGTGTAGGATCGCGAGCGCTCACCTCGGGGTCGGGGCCCTGCGGTTTGGGCGAGGAAACCCTTGCTCCACTCCGCTCGGCTCCGCGCTCGCGTGCTTGGCCTTGGCCACCGCCTCGCTTTAGCTCGCGCTGCCGTGTGGTTGGGTTCGGCGGCCGTCGGCGTCGGCGCTGCAGAGGAGAGAGGAGAGAGGAGCGGAGACGACGGGGGAGGAGAGGAGAATTCGAAGGTGGTGGGTGGGGGCCGGTCGGCGTCGTGGCGTGCGTTTAAAAAGGGGATCGGGGGATTCGGGGATACAAGCGCAAGCGCGTCCTCTGCACTGACAGGGACGCCGTTAATATATGATATTTTCATTTTGTATCGATGCTAGTTGAGACTTGAGAGCATCCAAAGTCCGACGTGAGCTTTTGAAATGGGGTCGATCCCTTCCGCCTTCCGGTACATCAACACAACACATGAGCTAATCCGTTGAGTCTTTCCATGCCGACGGGCGGGCTCAGTCCAGAGTTCCGGAGTCTCCGCCGTCGAGCAAGGCAGCCAAACACCTGCGACCGCTGTGCACGAAGCTCAAATACAAATGGGCGTGTTTGCGTGGTCAGCGTGGCCGTTTCGATGCGATCTATGCGTACAGTAGGTGCTGCGGCATGGGTGGCCGTCTCTTGATATTTGCTTGACGCTGGTGTGAGGGTAGCTGCGGGTGTTTTGGTTCGCGGTTGCATGATGTGATGGAGCCAGTAGTGATGCCTGCTTGTGCACATGGAACTAAAAGAGTTCTATGTCAAGCAATTATATCACGCGTACTAGTATTAGCTTCCTCCAATGCTGATTTTCATGGCTGTCATTTATGTTACGCTTGGTGTGGGGCACCACAATTCCAAAACAAAAAATAAAGGTTTCAAGAAACAAAATGCTTGTGTGTAGTCTCCATCGGTCACATGGGCAAACAAATTATATTGCAGTGTGTAGTCTCCATCGGTCACATGGGCAAACAAATTTAAGACTCACACAAAAAGGCCAAGAAAGATGCCACTGCGCTTTCTGTTCTTTGGAGGAAACAGCAATAGATCTGAAAAAAAAAATTGATAAGAAAAGCAACGCACTATGGTCTCGTTTTTCTCGTGCATCATGCGCGGAATCAAGAGGGCTTATAAGAAAGCCCTACTATGTGAATATTTTCAGAACTAATCGCCAAAGCCGCACGCAGCACCATGCAAGAGCGAGTGGCTCTTTTTGCCAATTTGTTTTCTGAATTTTTGCGCAAAATTTAAATTTGCATGCGAAACTCACGACCCCAAACATTTCCAATTCCGAAGAAGCTAGCAGATCCCAGCGCGTGAAGAAAGCGAACTTTTGCGGTGGAAAGCTAGCGTACACGCCGCGGTGCATTCTTAGTCCCTAAGACTTTGGAGTCTCGATTCCTTCTCCCATCCACCGGCTCAAGCAACCAGAGTCCCTACCAATCAAGCCAAAAGGTTAACATCACTCGAGCAAATAAAACTCCAGCTCCCTCTCCTTTTCACCAACGTCCTTTATGATTATAATATCCTTACTTTTCTAGCTACTAGAAAAGCTAGATTATTAATTATAGAAAAAAGCAAAAGGTTACAATAACGAAGTCGGGGAAAATAAAAGCGTCCCCGCAAAAAATAGAAGAAAAAAAAGGAGATAAAAGCATGTCATGGAGAATATCGATCGTATGATTGACACCTCACTTTATTATACCTTGCTACATATAATTTTATGTTCAAAAGTCAAGATCATTCTCCAATGAGTATGTTAACTATAGGGAACGGCGGCGCGACTAAGCTGTGATCTTTTGACCAGGTAAGAAAAAAAAAATGGGTCGGAGAGGTGTCTGTCAACAAAAACAAAAGGTAAAAGGTTGGGGAGGACAAGCTTTAGCTAATTTTGCATGTTGCTTCACTCTTCGGCGCACCGTATATGATATAATTTGAACCGCTAAACCTTTCAATATTCGATTGCCAAGGGAAACATCAAACTTAATGAGCTCTTATACCAAAAGAGAAAAAAAAACTTATATTAAAGACATCTTCAATGTTCCCTATCTAGAAGAGCGACATGTACAACGACGATTAATCAGCGGTCAGCAACCATATTTGCAAATAAACAGATGGGCATGGCAAACATGCGGCACTAGATTGTTCTATTTTATTTTACCCTGACTTTATCGTGCCTAGCTTTGGTTCGCTGATATTTCAACTCCCAAAAAAATCAAAACGAAACTGGCCTGTCAAAGCAAGCTGATGTGGCTACTAGGCATAATAATAAAAAAAGAAATGCGTCACTGACTTCAACTTCACCAACGCCGGTCTTTGTCCAGGGTGTTCACCTCCCCCGCCGTGCATCTGTACAACTGTGCGGTGGGCCCGTGCTAACCCCCAGCGCACGAACCCGCCAGATACTTCCAGAAAGATCCGATCTGAGGCTGTCCGCACTGGTGGTACTCTTTCCCCATACTCTAAACGGAATATTCCGTCCTGGTCATCGATATTTCATACTCCAAACCAACTTCTCCCGCAGCCGTCATACTCCAAATCACATACTCTATCCCAACTATACTATATTTTATTCCATCATTCCAACTACCATCTTCTTTCTCTACTTTTTTTTCTTTTCTTTTTTTCTCTCCTTTCCTTTTCCCCCACACCCCACCCGCACCCGCCCACCCGACCACCGCCCCTCTCTCTCCCTCGCGCAGCTCCGCCCCTCCCTCCCAACGCCGCCCGCGCATCCCTCTCTCCCGTCGCGCCGCGCCTCCTCCCCGGCGTGGCCGCCGCATCTCCTCCTCGGCCGGCGCGGGGCAGCCCCTCTCTCTTCCCCTTCCACTACTACAGCAGGAGCATCACAGGCGGTTCGGTTGCCCACATCACAGGCGGTTTTCAAAAGTGGCGCTGGTTAAGTGGCGCTGATAATCGCATTTTCACAGCCGGTTTTTAACCGGCTGTGAAAACTGATTTTCACAGCCGGTTTTTCTCTTGAACCGGCTGTGAAAATAGTTTCACAGCCGGTTTTAGACCTTGGAAACCTTCTGCGTCAAGGGCTATCACAGCCGGTTTTTTGGCAAAAAACCGGCTGTGAAAATGCCCTTTCACAGCCGGTTTTGGTTGGAAGAAAACCGGCTGTGAAAATGCATTTTCACAGCCGGTTTTCTGCAAATAAAAACCGGCTGTGAAAGGGCATTTTCACAGCCGGTTTGAACCGGCTGTGATATGTTTTTCCAGAATAAAAAAAAAATAATTAGAATGTCTCAATTTTCACAGCACAATAATTCACAAATATATAATGCATTCACAATTCATCACCAACATAGTACATTTGCAATCCATATATCAACTTTATTACATGAAGTCTAATACAAGTTTGTAGTCCAACATTACTACTACTACTAAGTGCTCACAAGTATACTAATTTATTACTAATAAAGAGACTTGCGCTCATCAGTAACAAGAGCTGAAGGGGTAAGGTGGAACTGGACCAGGCTATCAGCACAGCTATTCCCCCTCCAAGGACAATCATTCTGGTGCGATGCATCGAGTTGCTCAGCAAAAGCTTCCCCCGCATTTGCAACTACAACATAACATAAAGGTCCCAACAAGGAAGTCAGGTCTCACAGGATAAACATGTTTCATTTTGTGAGGAGATACTAGTAATATATGTCTAGCTTAACTAAGTAGCCAAAAAAAAAGCATAAACAACACCAGACAGAAATTTAGATTTGTGACTTATGATAAGAAGTTCATTAGCTCTGGGAACCTAAACTAAGTTCTATAACTTCCAATGAAACAGATCGACAATAAAAGGAAACATTAAAAATACCCAGGGTAACATAGAAGAAACAGGTAAATGCTGGGGATTCCTGCTTTACATGCAAAACAGATTATACCATAAACTGCAAACAGGTTAGATCACTTAATTTAATAAAGTAGTAAGGTACCTTCTCAATGTTTTCCATCATAACTCCTTTGGCTTCCGAGACTCGGGCTTTCACCTTGGCAAGCTTGCTGACCCTCTCAGGGTGGTCCACACAGTATTGCGTGTCCTCAAGTTGCTGCCATATGAGAATGTATAAAAAAGTCAAGTCATTGTTTCTGTAAGAAAACTAACCTCCCTTAGACCTCCCTTAGTTTAGGTGCTTCTCAAGCTCCTTGGCACTAGCTTCCACTTTCTCACATCTTTCTGCAAGCCATAGCCAATGATATGTCAACACATGAAAATTACCACCCTCTCATGTTAGCTGTCAGATACAAAGAAAATAAAAGTATTTCTGCACCTTCTTTGCCTGCAGATTGACAGCATTACTAATTCTTACCACCCTCTCATGTGAAGTATTCAGATAAAATATATCACATACCTGTTTACAAACCGAACAAACCCACATTGCTTCCCAACAGGAATTTTAACAGAGGCAAGAAAATTATAGTAATCCATGCATCATCAAAAGCATTTTTCTGCAAACATATATTACAAAAAAAGATAATAGTGAAAGGTGTGGTTAACATTCAAAATAGAGCAAGGCTAGTGTAACTCTAATCAATGTGCTTCAACTCAACAGAAAACCTTATAACTGCAGGATCTGACATAACAGAAACCGAACTAAACCCGAACAAAGGATTTTACATGAATAAATATTCTATCTCTAAGATGCATTGTATGGAACACGTGGTGGACAGATTAAAAAAATTGTCTATCTTGGCAAGGCATTTTTACGAACAGGTGATTGGCTGATTATTGTGCTGACCAAAAAAAAAGCAAAGAAGGTGAGGAAAGGCATATATAACCTTAGGATTATTGGTGAGAGTACGACAGAATTGGATGCTGAGGATGGCGTGGCTTCCGTCAAGAACTGGTCACTGCAAGTCAGCGCACAGAAATTGTTGATGATGGATCGAATCACCGAAATATATTCACAGAATAACAGGGAAATTGAGAGGAAGGACCGGGAGAGGTATACTCAGGGATGCTCGTCGCAAGGAGATGCAGACCTACACGTCAAATCAGTTTAATCTCACAGAGACAAAAATGAGATCTAAAACACACAAATCGGTCATACACAGATCGAATTAATCTAAAGGGGGAAAACGTACTGGTAAATACGCCTAGATGAGCAAGGGACGTGTATTTGGATCGTAGGGGGCGGAGGTTAATTGCTAACCTCCCTGACGAGCCCTCGCCGGCACCAGGGACTGCCGGTCGTGGCGGATGCTCTCGGCGGAGACGGGCCCGGCGCGGAGCAGCGCGGAGCAGCGCGGCGTCGAAGAGGAAGGCCTCCGGGGTGAGAAGCACTGGAGGCCGCCGCCGCCCGCGCTGGAGGCCGCCGCCCGTGCGGAGAGGCGGCCGAGGCCCGGATCTGCGCCGGCCGGGAGGGAAGCGGAGAGAGAGGCCCGGATCTGTGCCCGCGCGCCTCCTCGGGAGGGAGGCCCGGATCTGCGGCGGCTAGGGTTTCGGGGCGCGCGCATCAGAGAGAGAGAGAGGAGAGAGGCGGAGGGGCGGACGTGAGAGAGAGGAGAGGGGCGGAGAGGCTCGAAACAAAGTCCTATGTGAGCAAACAAAAAATTCACATTGTTGAAACTTGAAAAAATATACTAAGTCCTATGAAAGTGTGTTGAGGATGTTTGAGTTTGTGAACAATGTGCAGTATATGTTTCTTAAAATGTGTTGATATTTTTAGAGGAAGTCATACAACAAAATAAGGATTCAGGGGCAAATTTCAGAATTTTCGGAGCACATTTAGGTATTACCGTATTTTTCTTGAGAAAAAGTGCCTAGAAATTCATTTAATGCACGAAAAAGGGTAAATGTTGTCAGAAAAAGGCGAAACTCCACAGGGGCATCTTATGCACGTCATAACACATTAGAAAAATGATAGACTTCATATATGATCACAAAAATATTACTCATTGCTGAGACGTGAAAGAAGGCACTAAGTCATATGGAAGTGTGTTGAGGATGTTTGAGATTATGAACAATGTGCAGTATCGGGTTCTCAAACTGACAAGATCTCTCTGCGATGGAGTCATGCATTGAAATAATGGCTCATGGAAAAAATCCAACAATTTTCGGAGAAGGTTTAGCCATTTCCGTATTTTTTGCAAAAAAATGCCCAGAAATTCAAATAAAGCATGGAAAATCATTAACGTTGTCGAAAAAAGCCGAAACTCGTCCGGGGCAACTTATATGCGTCCTAACACCTATGAAAAATGATAGACCTTGTATATGAGCATACAAAGTTGTCTCGGTGCAGAAACGTGAAAGAATACGCTAAGTCCTATAGAAGTGTGTCGAGTATGTTTGAGATTGTGAACAATGTGCAGTACAGGGTTCTCAAACTGACAAGATCTCTCTGCGATATAAATACAAATGATTGAAATAATGGCTCATGGAAAAAATCCAACTTTGATATAAATACAAATGATTTTAACAAAGTAGGACCATCCATTGTTCATAAGACGATACACAAGTCAAACTTTGATATTTGAATACCTCATAACATTTTTAAACTCATATGCACCTCAAATGTGGACACAACCTTATATTTACCATAAAATTAGAAAATATGATGTTACATTAGCAATTGTTATGCAAAGACATGTTTTTCTATTATCTACTAAGTTGGAAAGAAACAAGTCATATGAAAAAAATCCAAGACATATAAATTAATATAAAACAAACACTACTAAATGAAATATCATGATTTTATAAAAATTTAGAAGAAAGAACCATCAAATTTGGAATTAGTATGAGGGAGAAACACCAGTTACAAATTTTAATGCCGGATTAAAAAGAGAAAGATGAAACATAAATGTATTAAAATAAGGGCTCATGGAAATATAAATACTAATTGCCGAATATAAATACTAATTATTATAAAATATAAATACTAATTGCCGAATTATAATTATTACATAGAGGGAAGTAAATGTTGAAACATTACATAAAATTAATAATAGTACATAGAAGGTTTTAACATTACATAAAATTAATAATAGTACATAGAAGGTTTGAATATTAAATAATGATTACAAAAATAATGGTGAAAATGGTGTTTGTGTCGGGTTGGGGAAGAAGGAGGGGAGGGGAGGCAGCTGATTTATGGGTGCGCCATTTTCACAGGCGGTTTTTAAGAAAAACCGCCTGTGATAATGCATTTTCACAGCCGGTTTTTTAAAACCGGCTGTGAAAATGCATTATCACAGCCGGTTTTTCTTAAAAACCGCCTGTGAAAAAAGCCTGCAAATGTCAGGTTTTGTCAGATGAAAAACCGGCTGTGATAGGTGGTTTTCACAGCCGGTTTTTGAGCCGAACCGGCTGTGAAAACCGAGCCCTTTTCACAGCCGGTTCGGCTCAAAAACCGGCTGTGAAAACCACCTATCACAGCCGGTTTTTCCTTTCCCAGCCGCAGCACTAGAAAAACCGACTGTGATAATATTTTCTGCGCCACTTTCAAAAAACCGGCTGTGAAAATAGTGACTTGAAAAATGGTTTCTGTAGTAGTGTTCTCCCTCCCCATCCCCTTCCTCCCTCTCCCTCATCTCCTCCCCAATCCCAATCCCCATCCCCTTCCTCCCCGGCGCCCTTCCTCCCCGGCGCCCCTCCTCCTCGGCGAGGGAAGCCGGCGCGGGCGACTGGGAGCGAGGTGACGAGGCGGCGCTGGAAGTCCGGCGGAGCAGGGCTGGGAGCTGCACGGCGACTGGGAGCGAGGAATCGATCTGGAGGAGGCGGAGGCCAATGGCGCCGGCACGGAATCGATCTCGAGGAGGTCCTGGAGGTGCGGCGACCTCGAGCTGGGGCCATGGAGGTCCTGACGGCGGCGACCTCGTCGAGGCGGCGGCGATAGCGGTGTGCCGCGGAGCTACCAGCGCCCTCGAGCTCCCCGACGATGGCGGCTGCAGCGACGGCGCCGCCCCCTCCCCTCCTCTTCCCAGCGCCGACCACGCCGTCCGGGCCTCGCCGCCCTTCTCTCTCCTCTTCCAGCGAGCGGCGCGGAGGAACGGTCCGCGCGGGGGCCCCACGCCACGTAGGCGTAGCGGACGTCCGCGAGCTGCGCTTGGTTTCGCGGAAGCTGGCTCGTCCGCAACCCTTCCCGGATGGCGTCCAGTACCCGCTGCAGGCGATTTTCCGCCAAAGATGGTACTGCAGCATGCGTCCCGTACCGGGTACCGGACCCAGTGCGGACAGCCTGAACGGAGCCCCCATGGCCACGTCACGGACCACGCTGATGTGGCGGCTGACCGACCATCCAATTGTGCCGCCGGGTCAGAGCGGTCCAGCGTGTCGCTGTCCACCGTGACACGGCCCCTGCTGACGTGCCAGCCCCCCTGTCGTACTTGGAGCCCAACGGTCCGGATCTGGCCCAACTATCCCGTGGGCCCGCCTGCATGTGTGAGATATTTTTTGGGACCTATGCCCTATGCATTGGGCGGCTGCTTTGGTGTGTTGGGGAAGAGGGGCCCGTGTCGGCGAAGGGAAGGGAAGTTGCGATTCCTCCACGTGGCGGGGCCGTGCTTACAGCTCGCTGGGATTCTTCCGTTTGGCCGATTGAGGTTTTCATGAGAAGAGGGCAGAGCTTGATGCGGTGGGGATCTAGCTATAGATTCCTCTGTGCTCTGGATTCATATCTCTATCTCTATCTTTACTCCTATAAAGAACTTTTTGTCGTCGTTTCCTGTCCGTCGTAGGTCCTTCCGACCCCACGGTTTCCGTCCGCCCCCCGCGTGCCCCTCCTCGACGCCCTTCGCACGCAGGTGGGCCCTGCAGTCCCCACGCGTTTTCTTCTTTCCAACCCTCGCCCTCTCCTCCGATCCCGCAGCCCCCGCGCACGGATGCAACGCCGCCCCCTCTCGAGCACGACACGGCGACACCCCGCCGCCGGCGCGCCGTGCTCTCTGCCTGCGCCCGCCATCACATGACGTGATGCCCCTGCTCCCCACCCCCTCCCCGGCCGCGCCGCCTGGCGTCGCCGCCGTGCTCCGCCTGCTCGAGTGTAGGTCCTTCCGCTTCGTCCTTCGTCCGTCCGTGCGATCGTCCCTCCCTTTT
>CM014272.1:84049700-84064836 GCA_004135705.1 Alloteropsis semialata | reverse complement strand
ACGCCCCCTCCATCCGACTAGACAACGAGCTACCCGAACCCCCATCACAGGAGGAAACGGAGGCGATGGAGATCGACGCAGCATACGAGCCCAACCTCGAGGATCCCGACTGGAGGATCCCGCTCCTCGAGTGGATCGTACAGGGCAAGCTCCCTCCCGACAAGACCGAGGCTCGGCGGATCGCTCGCTGGGCCAAGACCTTCACGCTCATCGAGGGAGAGCTTTACCGGCGAGGCACCTTTGGCGTCCTAATGCGCTGCATCCCGATCGACCAAGGCAAGGAATTGCTAAGGGACATCCATGCAGGAGCATGTGGGCACCATGCCGCGCCGAAGACACTTGTCGGGAAAGCTTTCCGGCAAGGTTTCTACTGGCCAACCGCGCTCGCCAATGCTAAGGACATCGTACGCAGCTGCGAAGGCTGTCAGTTCTATGCAAGGCAAACTCACCTCCCGGCGCAAGCCCTGCAGACCATTCCCATCACCTGGCCCTTTGCCGTATGGGGTTTGGATTTAGTCGGACCACTGAAGAGAGCACCCGGGGGCTTCACGCATCTCCTCGTCGCCGTCGACAAGTTCTCCAAATGGATCGAGGCAAGGCCCATCAGGCGGGTTCGCTCACAAGAAGCTGTCCAGTTCTTCACCGACATCATCTACCGCTTCGGGGTCCCGAACGTGATCATCACCGACAACGGCACTCAGTTCATGGGCAAAAAGTTCCTCAACTTCTGCGACGCCAACAACATCCGAGTGGATTGGGCCGCCGTCAGCCACCCCAAAACCAACGGACAGGTGGAAAGAGCCAATGGCATGATCCTGCAAGGACTGAAGCCGCGAATCTTCAAACGCCTCGAGAAGTTCCGAGCAAGGTGTGTCGCAGAGCTCCCGTCGGTCCTCTGGAGCTTGCGAACTACTCCAAGTCGAGCCACTGGCTGCACGCCCTTCTTCATGGTCCACGGATCCGAGGCGGTCCTCCCGACTGATCTCGACTACGGCAGCCCAAGAGTTCGCGCCTATGACGACGAAGGGAATCAAGCCTCTCTGGAGGACGCCATCGACCAGCTGGATGAAGCACGCAGCGTCGCACTACTCCACTCGGCCAAGTACCAGCAGGCCCTACGGCGATACCACGACCGCAACATTCGAAGCCGGGCCTTTCAAGTCGGCGACCTCGTCCTCCGACGAGTTCAGAGCAACCGCGGCCGCCACAAGCTGTCGCCACCATGGGAAGGTCCCTACATCGTCGACCAAGTCCTCCGCCCGTGGACTTTCAAGCTCAAGGACGCCGACGGCCAAGTCCTCACGAACGCTTGGAACATAGAGCAGCTACGTCGCTTTTACACTTAAAAGTACCTGTACTTTTCAATTCGCGATAATGAATAAAGTGCTGCGTTGTTCCGAGTACTTTATTCACACACGGTCGTTTTCCGAAATGTACCTTGCGAGTTCCCAAAGCTAAGCGGCGGGCGACCCTTTCCCTGTGCAGGATCGCCCACCGCTCGGGGGCTCCACCCGGGGCCCAGTGCCCCTCCTTTTTTTCGCAAAAATTCGACAAGTGATCGCTCCCGCGCGCGGTCAAGCGGTATACTTTTGTGCTTGCGGGAAAGGAACGTCAGCTCGAGTGGCTTTGCGATTACGCTTGTCCAAGTTCCAAGTACTTACGCCCCTGCGGCTACGGCGCTGACTTGCAAGCAAAATCCAAAGTCCTCGGACCGACGTCTTTTTCCCGAGAGCAATAAAGGAATCGCCTCGATTAGTTGTTGCTTTCAACGTAATAGGCTGCTATTTGTCATTATACGAACCTTCCGAAACTACTCGGGGGCTGCCAGTCCGAGTGCCCAAACTCCCGAGTTCCTACGCCCTGGCGGCTATGGAACAGAGTCCGACGGGCAGGACTCCGCGCCTTCCCATCTCGACCCATGACCCCAAGCTTTCGGAAGAAAACGGAAATGGCAAACAACAGATAAAAACACGAGTTTTTTAGCAACAACAGTTACCCTTTAAAGGGGAATTGAGTTCATTACATTACAAAAATGACTAACTCCCCTATTTCTATTCCACCCCGAGATCCTTCAGGGCGGCGGTCAACACCTTCTCGGCGAACGAGGAAGACTCGGCTTCAATTTCATCATATTCGGCATCCTCGTAGCCGGGGGCCCATCCGCCTTGCAGGGACTTCCGATCCATGGTCGGATAATGCGACAGGAACATGGCAACGATCTTCCGCGCCACACTCCGAGCAAGATCCGAGGCCTGCGCCCGAGTCCTCCCTGCAACAAGGGCGAGGCGATCCACCAGGGACGGGCCGCCGCCGACGTTGAGCTCCTCGAACAGGTGCTCGACCGCCTGGACCAAAGCCTGATGGACCTCGGACTTCTTCTCGAGGGCCCTTTGGCTCTGCTCGCCCGCCTCCCTGGACCTCCGAAGGTCCTCGACAGCTCCTGTAGACAATTCTTCGTCAGGAGTCATCTCGCAGGAAGGAAAGCAAGAAGAAGGATAAGCAGAAACACAATACTTACTGGCCAACTCCGCCTTCAGGTTGCGACCAAGCTCCACCAGCTCTTGGTTGGCAGCGAAGGCCTTGGTCACCTCGCGCTTCCCCGACTCGAGCTTGGCCTCCAGGTCAGCCTTCTCTTTCCGCAGGGCTACATTGGCGAACAGGCTTAAGCAAACTCGTGGCCACCCGAGAAAAACGAAAAGCAGCTGCCCGACAAGAAACAAGGAAGGATAACTTACCAAGGATCTCCTCCTCCGCCTCTGGGCAACTTCACCGAGGCGGGCCCCCTCGACCTCTGCGGCCTTCAGCTTCTCGGCCAGCCCGACCACCTGTTTGTTGGCCGTCTTGAGGTCGAGGTCACGGTGCTGAAGGTCTTTCTGAAGGTCCGCCACCTTTTCCTTCAGCCCCTCGACCTCCTGCACGGCGGCAGCCTTTTCCCGATTAGAGGCGTCGGCGGCCGTCAGCGCCTCCATCACCGTCTTCTCGGCCTCCTCCACCTTCGCCTCAAGGGCGGCCTTCTCCTCCTCAGCATCGGCAAGCACCTCCGCCCTGGCCTCCCGGGCCTCGGTCAGCTGGGCCTCAAGCTGCTCCTTCTCCGCCTTCAATTGCTCAACGGCGGGCCATAGCCCAGCCTCCCGGCGGAGGAACAGAGACATCTCGGAGCTGCGCTCCATGATTTTCTGAATGAAAGCAGAAAGAGGAGCGGTAAGGCACACCCCAATACGGTGCCAAGACCAGAAGAAGGAAATCCGAGAACTTACCCGGGAAGGCCTGATGATCATCTCATTGAAGATCTCCTTCATGTTATTAAGGCCCTCCGCGAGAAGATGGCACTGCTCCCTCTCCGACTTGTCGTCAAGCTCGAAGACGGGATCCCCCGGGTTCTGACGATCGTACCACAACAACCGACCCTCGCACGGCAGGTTCGGGTTGTTCTCGATGGGTACGATGGTGTGGAAACGACGATCCATCGTCATCATCCCCGGAGTCTCCCGGAGAGAGTCCAGGCCCTCGCTCGAGGGGCTCGAAGGGCTCGGGGACTCCACGATCGGCCCCCTGCTGGGCTCGCCGTCGATCCTCCGCGAGCCACCCTCCGGCGAGTCCTCGAGCACGACGACCTCTGGGGGAACCACCCCGGAGGAGGACTCGGGGGCTGCGGCAGCTGCCGCCGTCGGGATGGCAGCGTCTTGGAGGGCGCCGGACGTCCCCGCCTCTGCTTCCTTGGGGCCGGCCGCGGTCCCCGGAGGGGTAGCAACCCCGCGACCATCCCCCCCGACAGCAACCTCTTCGGCCCCGGCTACGGCCGCGTCACCAGGTAGGGCGGCCTCCCCCGCCCCAGGGTGGCTCGCCGCCTCCTGAGGGGCAGGAGGGGCCGTCCCCGCCAGCTGCTGCTCCAGCTCGGCTTGGAGCGCCGCGACAGCCGCCTCCGTAGGGACAGTCTGCGCGGCGACCAGGCCCGTCGGGAGCGCATCTCCCGGGCTGTCGCCGTCTCCCTCCACCACCTTCTCCCCAACGGAGGACGTCACCCTCCGTGTCTCCTCTTCGGCCCGCTCCGCCGCGGGCACCGGCGTCGCCTCCTCGGCCCGCTCCGCCGCGGGCTCCGGCGTCGCCTTCTCGGCCCGCTCCGCCGCGGCCCCCGGTCTCGGCTCCTCGGCCTGCTCCGCCGCGGGCCTCGGCGTCTGCACCGCCGAGCGTAGCGTCTTCTTCGGCGCCACCACAAGCGGAGTGTCGGCCCGACTGGTGCATCACAGGTCAGGGAGCCCGGCTGAGAAAAATGGCAACCATAGAGAAAACAAAAACCACTCGAGAAGGACAGATCATCGCTCACCTCGACGAGATGGTCCGAGTCCGCTTGGAACCCGTCGGCGCTGGGTCCTTCGGGGATGCGGGCCTCTTGGACCCCGCGAGCGCCGTTGGGGCGGGGGCCACCTGCGCGGTTTCGGCGCCCCTGCCCGAGTGGGGCGCCGCTTGACCAGTCGGGCCTCCTCCTTCGACCGGGCACGGATCCGGCCGCCCCGTCGTGGCCCTCACCGGGGCGGAAGGGGCCTGCGCCTCCACCACGGGCGGCGCGGGCGAGGCCCTGCCCCCAACAGGATCTGCCCTTGCGGCAGGAACGGGCGTCCGGGGCGCGTCCCGCCCTTCGCTCTGCGCCCGCGTCGTTTGAGGGGCTGGCGGCGGCCGCCTGTCGTCTCGTGGCGCGAACCTTTTGGGGGAGCGCGACGCCCCCGACGACGAACCCCCCTTGTGGGCGCGCTCCGACAGGTCCCGGCTCCGGCTTCTCTCCCGACGGGGGGAGACCGTGTCCCGTCGGGAACTCTTTCCCTCCTCGGGCACATGACGGGTGGACGGAGGCGTGCGGCTGCGCCTCTCGCGCTGGCTGTCCCCGGAGGACCGTCGATGCCGGTCCGACCGAGAGCTTCCGCTCCCCCCGCATCCGGCGGGGGCGTTCTCCCTCTCCCGCTGGACCTCGGCTTCTGTGCCGAGGACGAGGCGGTCATCGCCGCAACCGCCTTAAGCTTCCTGGGGGGCGCGTCCTCGTCGTCGCTCTCCTCGTCGTCGTCGCTCCTCGAGTCCCCCTCCGCGGGCTCCGACTCGGGGTCCTCATCTTCGGAGACTCGGTCTCCCTTCCCCCTCCGCTTGGCCCGCTCGGTGTTTCTCTCGCGCTTGGCGATCTCTCGTTTCTTCCACTGCTCCCGGCGGTCTTTCTTCGCCCTGTCCTCGGGAAGCGGCGGCAGGGAGAAGGAGCAGTCATAGCTCTTCACCTAAAGAACTCGGGATCAGCAAACCAAAAACTACTCGGGGTTGAATTCAAGGCGGATGAAGGAAGCCTTACCAGAGCCTTGGTGTGGGCGTTCGGGAGCATGGGGAGAAGGCCCGGGGGAGGATATGCGTCGTGGGCCTTCCCCACCGCTGCCGTCACCCGGCGCTCCACCTCGGCCTCCGAGGGCAAGGGGTTCATCGTCACGGTCCCCACGAAGGGGGCCTTCGCCGGAACCATCTGCCAGATTTGGAGGGTGCGCCGCCTCAGCGGTACGATACCTCTCGAGAGGTACCCGCCGATGACCTCTGCCGCGGACACGTTCGCGTCGCGGAGTCGCGCGAGGGCCTTCCAGATGTTCCCGAGGAGCTTCCCTGCAACTTCTTCTCGGGCCCGTACCCCCAATGGTCGGGCGCCTTCTCGAATGACCTCCCGGTGTACTCCGGAAGGGGGTTCTTCGGGTCGTTCTTGAGGTAGAACCACCCGGGGTGCCACCCCTTGTTCGAGCTGATCAGGGTCCCCGTGATGTAGTCCTTCGACCGCCCCTGCTTCGCCTTCAATACGGCGCACCCGAGCGTCGCGGGGACGCCACCCTCGGCGGCATGCAGCACGAACTTGAAAAAGTACCGGAAGAGGTCCCAATGGGCCTCCATCCCCAAGTACCCTTCGCAGAGCGCGACGAACACCGCCATCTGCTGCACCCCGTTGGGGTTGATGTGCTGGAGCTCCAGTTCGTACTCGTTGAGCACGGCCCGGATGAATCTCCCCACGGGGACGGAGAACCCGCGCTCATGGAAAGCGGTGAAGGAGACCACGTACCCGCGCGGCAGTCGGGGGTAGTCCTCCGCACCCGGAACCTTCCACTCTTCGGCCTCCGTCAGCGGCGGCAGCGAGCCGTCCCGCGCGAGCCCCTCCAACTGCCTCTGCGTCACCCTGGAGCGCTCCCAGACCGACATCGTGAGGTCGCAGGACGAAGGTGACGTGGGCGGTGCGGGGATTTGGTCTCTCCTCCCTCGGAAAAGCGCGGCGGCGGAGAACGCGAGAGGGCAAGCGCAGCGGCGAGGAAGACGAAGCGCGGCGGAAGGCGAAGCGATGGGAATAAACTAAGCCCTAGGCGGCCGCAGCTCAGGCCTATAAAAGGGGAGGTGGTGCGGCGAGGCGACCACGGCGTTAAATGCGCGGGCCCACCTCCGGCGCCTCGCGACGTGCGCACGTCGCCTCACTTGACTCCCTCAAAAGGCGCGCCCTCCCTCCACGCGACGGAAAACCAGGCCGGCGCTCCCGTGCTCGGCCCATCAACGGCCGGGCAGCGGCCCGGCCCACCGGCGGAGCGTCCTCGGCAAGCTTCCCATCCCCGACAAGTTTTCCGATCCCGACAACCTCCAAGGCAAACCACCCGGGCTCAAAACCTTAACAAGAGCACCAGCTCTTCTCAAGGCTCGGGGGCTACACCCGGCGGGTGCGCTCGCGCGCCCCCACCGGAAGAATCGTGACTTACCATATCTGCGCTGCCTCTCAACCAGGGCGCGAGTCTCCATCTCCCCCCCAGGCTCGGGGGCTACTGACGAGGGTCTGGATTAGGGGTACCCAATCAAGCCCTTAACCCGGGTCCTCACGATAATCCACCCCTCAAAAACAAAAGCCGAAGACCCAAATCAAGCGGATTCTCCATGCCCCGACAGCTCGGAGGTTGCCCGACGAGTCTCCGATTCGCCCGAGGAGTTCTCCGCCTCCGAGTGGTTCACCGATTCGCCCGGGGAGTTCTCCGCCCCCGGGTGGCTCTCCGATTCGCCCGGGGAGTTCTCCGCCCCCGGGTGGCTCTCCGATTCGCCCGGGGAGTTCTCCGCCCCCGAGGAGTCTCCGGCTCGCCCGGCCAGACTACTCGGCTGCGTCCCGTCCCGGCCCGTCCGGTGCCGTACCAACTTGGTACCCGCCGTGCCAGAGCATGATGGGCGTCCGTCCTATGCCACGGCAGCCACAGTGGCACCCGTCTCGTCCAAACAGGAACGCTACAGTCCAGGGAGGAACGCATGCGCAACACCGGGCGCCCAAGGACGACCCCAGGCGCCCAAAGACGACACCTGGGGCCCGAGGAGGACACCTGGAACTCCCGAAGGCCCAGGACAAGTCAACCACGACCCAGAAACTACCCGAGAGCTTACCCGAGAAGTCATCTACATCAACCACCCGGGATGTACGATCCGGGTCCGGCGGGGCGCCCACTCCGTCAACACCTGCTCCCTGTACGGCTCGGCACGGCGCAAGTTAAAGGCCTCGGGGCCGAAATTCCCATTGTAATTCTCTCTTTTTTACCTCCCCGCCTCCTTCTCCCCCTTGAGACTATAAAAGGGGCCGAAGGGACACCAGTGGGGGGAGACGGACAACAGACGAACATTCGAACACAGGACGAACAGAACACCCACTCACACAAGCACAGGGACTTGGGACCCTCTCCCTCTCCCGACTAGTTTGTACCCCCTACTATAGACTTGGACTTGAGAACATCGGCACTCACTGGACGTAGGGTGTTACTCTCCGGAGGCCCGAACCAGTCTAAATCCCCTGTCTCTTGAGTCACCATCCGGACCCTGACACGCGATCGTAGAAATTTACTTGCCGGCGGTAGAGAACCCCGACACATGTGACGGATGCACCACCTGCTCACGACGTCGGGCCATCGTGGTAATGTCTGCCGCTCGGTGCTGCCATTCTTCATTTCTTCAATTATCTGCAGAATACCTTTCTGTCTATCGTGTATGACACACACGTTTGGCACATCCCCCACAACCATACTCTTCAGCTTATCCAGAAACCAATACCAGCTGTCTCCGCTCTCTTTCTCCACAAAAGCCAAGGCCAAGGGCACTAATTGATTGTTACTGTCGCCGGCAACGGCGGTGAGGATTGTGCCTTTGTACCTTCCTGTCAGAAGGTCCCATCAATGCATATGACTGGCCTACAGTGTCGGAAAGCCTTAATGCACGGCCCGAATGCCAGGAATGCCCGCTGCAGCACTAGCTTCCCTGGCCTTAAGACAGAGAGGAAAGTCTTAAGGTCATAGAAACTCCCTTCATTTCGCTGGCATATGGCGTGGAGCAAAGCAGGAAGGTTGTCATATGATGCTTCATAAGTCCCCCACTTCATCTCGAATACCTTCTGTCTCGTTCTATATGTCTTGCCGTAACTAATTTTGTACTTAAATTTCTCCTCGATGGCACATATTATAGACTTGGGCTCGTAGCTTGGATTATCAATGATCTGTGCATACATGAAGTTAGCCACAAAATCGGATGTGAGGTTCCGGTGGTCTGTGTCCAACTGCTCAAGCACACATGTGTGATTCTCGATTCTGCTCACCTCCCAGTAACTATTCCACTTCCCACAGAATATGTGAACCCGAAAAGGACACCCTTCTGTGACGCAGCATATGTCATAGACTTGTTTGCTGCTCTTAACAACCCTGAACTCTCTTTGCAAACACAAAGTGGACCACTGTTTTATTGCATCCTTCATTTCTTCTGCAGTCTTGTAGCACGAACCGAAGGCAAACCTCGTTGCACCTATACTCCCAGGGGACTTGTTGGCCTTCATTTATCGTAAGCTGTGAGAAGTCATAGTTGACCCAGTTCCTTGGCACCTGCACCGCTTCGCCGTCGTCATCATCCGACTAGTCCTCCTCGAAGTACTGTTGATGCTCTGTGCCCTCCCTCTCTGCGTCCGAAACCATCTCAGGAAAATTTTCTGTTTCATCAAGCTCCCCCGATGGTTCACGGATGCGTAATAATCTTGTCCGGCTGCACCTTCTTCCACTTCTTCACCTTCCTCCCCAGTAGCATCTTGAAGGTTTTCCCCTCCAGCATCTTCAACTTCTTCGTGCACTTCACTGCTGGACCCAGCCTTGTGGAAGGCTCGCACAAGCAACACCAGCGGCATACCATGCTGCGTACAAAGTGTCACAAATGACCTCCAGTTCTGGGTTCCTTTAAGCGCAACAAGTTCCCAATACGTAGTTGAACTTCTGTTCATCACTGCCATCACTGATAGGTCATGCTGGGTCTCATCAAGCCCAAATGAATAATAAAGCCACTTTGTTATTGAAACCCAATTTCTCTCTGCTGCTCTAGCTACTTTTCTGATGACACAACTAAATTCTGACAGGTCTACCCCTTCAGGACCATATATAACTTCCCCTGATCCATAGAACAATTGGAACCATAAAGGTTCAGGCATGCCTAAAACCAAACCAGGACAATAAGAAGAATTAATACGATTTTCTACTCATAAAAAACTTATGTCTAATACTCTACTATAAACTATAATATAAACTCATATATAGAATCTAATATCAATAAAACTCTACTGTAAACTGTACTATAAACTCTAATTTTAACTCTATAAAGTCATTACTCTAATATAAAGTCTAATATAAAGGCATTACTCTAATATAAAGTCTAATATAAAGGCATTACTCTAATATAAAGTCTAATATAAACTCTAATATAAAGTCATTACTAACTCTAACATAAACTCTAATTTAAACTCTAATATAAAGTCATTATTCTAATATAAACTCAAATTTAAACTCTTATATAAATTCTAATATGCATAAAACTCTAACAGAAGCTCTAATATACAAAGATATAAACTGTAATGTAAACTCTAAAATGAATAATTACAGTATATATAAAATTGTGGGGTAAACTCTAATATCAGCGCATCTAATATAAAAAGATATATTAATAAAGATCTAATATCAATAATAGTAATTACTCTAAGTATCTCTAATGTCACTAAATATAAGGTAACTCAAACTAATGTCACTAAATCTAATATCAGTAACTGCCTCTAATAGTTATTTCAGTAACTAAGTCTAATATCAGTAATTCAAAAATAATACTACGATTTCATACTGTGTAAACTAAATACTAAAATAACTACAAAGTCATACATCTACCAAATTGAAGTTACAACTACGAGATCGGATTTTACCTGAAACCGAAGCGCAGAACCGGCAGGGCTTCACCGCTGATTCTTCCTCTCCCTAACCCTCCTCTCTGACCCTAGTATTTCTTTTTTCTGATTTAGAATAAATTTTTCAACTTCATTTCGCTTTATATAAACGGCAGCACCCTAATCGCCAAATGATTCGGCGGTAGGGGGCTGCCGCCGTCGATCCAACGGCGGGAAGCGTTCCCGCCGGATCCAACGGCGCGGCAAGGGCGGGGCTCCCCCTACCGCCAAATCATTTGGCGGTTAGGGTGCCGGGCCCAGGTGCCGACACCTACCGCCAAACCATTTGGCGGTTAGGTTCGGCAAACAGTTCAAATTTATAATTTTAAATTCAAATCGCTAATTCAAACAGCGGTTTACCTAACCGCCGTTTGATTTGGCGGTTACAGCTTCTTACCGCCGTATCATATGACCACCATATGATACGGCGGTTGGATGACAGATTTGCAAATCTGTCATCCGACCGTTCTTTTTGAAAAATCGTAAAAAAAATTTAAAAAAATTCCGGAGAGGGGGGCGAGGGCCTAGAAGTCCAGAGGCCAGAGGACCTCTACTGACTACTGGGCACTGACCAGGAAATCAATTCACACTGCTCGGATCTCTTCGCCCTCGCAGTTCAGCCGCCGCCGCCAACGATCATGGAGCCAACTTCCAGCAAGAATCCGGGCGCGGCCAGCCTCCCCGACGACCTCATCGCTGAGATCCTCAGGCGGGTGCCCTATAAATCTCTCGCCGCTTCAAGTGCGTCTCCCGGCCATGGCTCGCCCTCTGCTCCGACCCTGGTGTCCGCCGCACCGCAAGTGTCTGTCGGGCTTCTTCTTTAGAAGATTGCTCCTCTGTTTCGGAGATTGCACTCCCACCAGAAACTTCGTCAACGCGACGGGCAGAGGCCCGCCCGTGGTCGACCCCAGCTTCCCTTTCCTGCCGCCCGGCCACATGAACGCTGCCATTGAGGACTGCTGCAATGGCCTTCTCCTATGTCAGCGCGAGGATGTGCACTCGCAAGTTAGACTCAGGTATTTTGTTTGCAATCCCGCGACGGGGAATTGGATCGATTTGCCGGATACAGGGAGGAAGATTCTGTATCGGGTCCTTCGCTTGGGCTTCGACCCAACCGTGTCCTCCCATTTTGGAGTGTTTATGCTTCGCTATGACGATGATTTTGGGCCGCTGGACATACATGGCTAGCGAGTGGGGTGATGGCATTAGAGTGTGTGGTAGTTCCAGCACTGCCTTCTTTAACAGCACCCTGCATTTGACAACCCTTGATCCTTCAGTCATCACAGTGGACAGTGGACACAGATGGGAAGACATGGAGAGAAATCCTTACTCCGCGTTACTCTGTCTTCTTCAAGAGCACTCTGCATCTGACGAGCCCTGATTCTTGTTCATTGCTCACGGTGGACATAGAAGGGCCGGACAAAAAACTCGTTACGCTGGCTCGGTGGCTCGGTACAAAAGTGTTCGATTGGATTTGTTTTTCTTTTAAAATTAAAATGACTTCATTTAGAATGACTTTCGATTTCGGCTCGGCTCGTTAGGCTCGGCTCGTTAAGCTCGGCCTGAAGTTGGGTCTCAAACAATTCAGGAGGCTATGATAAATAAGATTACGCTAATTTCAAAAAAAGATCGAAAAACTGCCTTCAACTCGATATTAGCTCGATATCCAGCTCTAGACGGGAGGACGTGGGGGAAAATCCCTACCCCGCACGATTTTGATTTCAGTGGAGTCTCTCAAGGGCACTTGCATGCTGTGCACATAAGCGATCGACATGGCTACGATACACTGCCTGTCTGGGTTCTTGAGGATTATGCTGGCCAACAGTGGATCCTCAAGCATGCAGTCAGCGCAATGCAGATGTTTGGAACAATACGGCCTAGAAGTTTTGGGGACTCTTAGTCCTTCAAGTTGCAAGCCATCCATCCGGAACATGCTTTGATTTTCCTTACCGCAGGCAAGCTAGGAAGTCTTATGTCATAGGACATGGACAAGAAGAGAGTGCGTTTTATATGGACTCTTGGAGAGAGCAATATGTCTGCGCACCCTTATGTTGCTTGCTTCTCAGATTGGCTGCTACCTGAACGTTAAATTACAGAAACTCTGAACCTGAGAAAAATTTACAGGGACTTTTGATGGTGCCAGCATCTTAGACATGAGAAAGAACTGGGTTAATTTGTTTGGTGCCATTGCAACTTCTTGAGTTCGGACAAATACCATTATAATTCAACTATTTTGAACGGTGCCGTTACAATTCGACTGAAGCCCGACTCGTGCCATTTTCTACGTCTCCCGTGCCCTTGGGCCCACTCGTAGGCATGTGTATTTGCGTATTGCCCGATTTTGCCCTTGGGATGGCGTGGATAAGGCCGTCGGCGCCGTCCAGAAGCACGAGCCGACTAGAGCGGACTCGCCTCCTCCTCATTCGCTAAACCTAGCCGCCGCCGCCGCTGGGAGAGCTGAGCAGATCGACGGGAGCTACGGCGGCCGACGGCGGGTACTCGCCTCCTCTTCGTGTCGCGACCAATGTCGGGATTTAGGCCGTTTGGCAGTCCGATGAGGGTGGAATCATCGTCAACTTGCAGGCGTCGGATGAGTCCGGCTGAGGCCCCAGAGGCGAATCTTCCCCTGATTCATTGCCCCCAGTGCCAAATCCCCGTGATAAAGCTGCGCAGCAAGAAAAAAGAGAGCTACAATTGGATCTTCTACAAGTGTCCTAACAACTATCAGGTATTGATTTGGCTTTGATGTCATGGTGGCTCTATTGTTGTGTGCATTGATCAATGGATGTGTTTATCTGTGTTAGAATGATGATACTTGTGGATACTACTAGTGGGAGGATGAATATGTGGCCTATCTGCGTGCAAGGGAACAGAAACAACGCTAGCTACAGTTGCCTAAAGAACACGAAGCTGTGGAAGATGGAGCTGACCTGAAGCATGCCTTGATGGAGATGAGGCAACAGATCAGTGAAGTCAAGGTGCAGATGGTACAACTGAAGCAAGAAATGCGGCAAGGAAAGGGGCATGTTGTGTTGGACAGAGCAATATTAGTTGCATTGTTTGTTGGAGTAGCTGTTGGCATCTTAGCCACTTTGGGTTGGAAGTGAACTTACAATTTGTACTGAAACAAGCTTTTGTAATGTCTGCACTTTAGTAATGAAAGTTGGTTAATGTGTGCATGAGTAATGTGTGTTGATGTGAACGTGAACATCAATTTTTGATGTGTGAAGCAACAATGCAGTAGCTAGACAGACACAGAAATGATATAAACAAGTGACACAATTGCAGATCATAGAAACAAGTGGCACAAATTCATAGATAACAAAACAAAAACAAGTGACATAGATCATTACAGGTTCATAAGTAGCACTAATGCAACAAATTAACCCTAGATCATTACAGGTTCATAAGTACCATAACATATCATTACAGGTCCATAAAACAGCACAGTAGGTCCAAATTACATGCCCAGCCAATCTCTAAGACTCCTGACAGCTCTTGGAGGTGGAGCAGCTGCTGCTTGAGCTTGCTGCTTCTTCTTGGGAGTCTTCTTCTTCTTGGGAGTTTTCTTCTTCTTGGGAGTCTTCTTCTTCTTCTTCTTAGGAGCTTGCTTTTGCCTCTTTGGTGCTGTAGAAGTGGATGCTTCATCTGGTTGGCCCTTCCTACAGAACATGAAGGAGCATTAGAATTGACATTGCAACTTGGTGTTACAGAATTTGCAGAAAATAGGATGAACTTTACCTTTTGCTTGGTGTTTGAGGAACACCATTCTCATCTGGCTCAGCTAGCTTGCAGGTCTTGGCAAAGTGCCCATAACCCTTGCATCTACTGCATTTTACCTTCTTCTTATTTGGGTTTTTCTCAAGACACCCTCTTATCCTTTGAACTCTGGGCCTGCGTTTGTTGGCTGTGTTGGCTGTGTTTGGTGTGTTGAAGGGGGGACTAGGATGCAGATGTTTTCATCATCCACACCAACATATTCCTCCTCATTGTCAAAGATATCTGAAGGATCTGCCCCTTTAGCTGCAGATACCCCAGCACCTAAGTTAGCATCAGGAGGTTCCTCAGGTGGTCCTTCCATTGGTTCATCAATTGGAGGCACCACACATAAAGGGTTAGGCATTTCATCAAGCTCATGTACAATCTCCTTATGTACAACTGCTTTGTCAAAGACTGCTACAATTATCTCGTAGCGCATCTCTGACTTGTACATCTCAACATATCAATCAGTTGGATCTCACTCTCAAGTCTCACATCCTCACACAATCTCGTGTCATAGAACTAGACAGTGGCAGGCTGGTTGCTGCCCCATTTCACCTCCTTGGCTAGGCTAGACATCAACAACTCAAAAGAAAATGATCCTAGCTCCATCTCCCAATTCAGAATCAAGCCACTAGTGTAAGATTTTCTACCGTTAGTGTCTGTCGTCACAAAGCCTTCAACCTTAATCTCTAGAGCGAACATCTCCTACCTACCAGGAAAAAAGAGTAATGTAACAGCAACAAAACTCACAGCACCACCTAGTTCAACGCCAAATCATTGCATCCATCGAATCCTAAGCGGAATCCTTAAGGAGACCTAGTCGAATCTACATCGCATCAGTCAGATTCATGGGGATCAGGCTTACCTCGTCGTGCAGTCCTGCATCTTCACCGCCACCCACCGCTGTAGATCCCACCAAGGCGGCGACGACGCAAGTCCACCAGTGCTCACCTAACCTCCATGTCCATCATCCAGGTGCCCTTCGTCTCCTCTCCCGCATCGTCACAGCCACCAACGCAGCCGCCGCCGTCTCCTCTCCGACCGGCTAGGGTTAGCGAAAGGGGACGAGGCGAGTCGGGTTTGGGGCTGGTCGGGTCATGTGGCTCGACT
>CM014272.1:84026146-84049160 GCA_004135705.1 Alloteropsis semialata | reverse complement strand
CGCGACGACCTCGACAGCCAGGCGAGCTGCCAGTCTACCACGAGCCGCAGCCGAACTGAAGTGATTTTGTGGCTGTTCACTGTGATTTTTTGCTGCTGATTATGCCAAAATTCTGCTGGAATTTGCTTGTTTTGTTGAATGCACAGATTGGTCGGTTAGTTCGGTTAATAACCGAACCGAACCGAAGTGACCGAAACCGAAGTTGCTCGGTTCTCATTTTTGTTAGGAACCGATCGGTTCTGATTTTCTGGGAACCGAACTTTGTGAAAAACCGAGGAACCAATCGGTTCGGTTCGGTTTAACCAAACGCCCACCCCTACCTCCAGTACTCAGCTGCCCTCCGCGGCCATGAACCAGCTCCTCCCGCGCCGTCGCCTCTCCCCCTCGCCGTCGCAGCCGTCGCCGTCCAGCTGTGGCTAGGGTATGGTGAACCCGAGACGGTCTGCTCAGTCGGGCTGGCCGGGCGGACCTTATCCACGTCGGACCGAGGGCAATACGGGCAATACGGGAGAAACGACGCCTGCCAGTGGGCCCAAGGTCGTGGGAGATGTACAAAATGGCACGAGTGGGGGAAACTTTGAATTGTAATGGCACCGTTCGAAATAGTCGAATTATAATGGCATTTTTCCGAACTCTTGAAGTTGCAATGGCATGAAACAAATTAACCCATGTTTTAAATAGCGGACTATGCCGTTTAGCGGAGGAATCTTTCAGAAGCTATAAAACGCTATAGCGAAATATAGTGGAAGCTATTCATTTAACAGTTTGTAAATTGTATGAAAAATTTTATTAATTATGCACAAAAAATATATGTAAGTATTTTTTATTAATACAAATATTTAAATATATACTCATGATTCTATATGTACATGTTTCCACGTCTATTATTTCATAATTAGAATTACAGTTAGAACTTTGTGATACATGTATCTTTTTTAGCCCCTAACTAAGGGGTTTCTAGACATCTATTATGAAGAAAATGAAGCAACATTGGTCCACATACTGAAAAATAGGATTAGCAGAGCTAAATGATTTCACGGCTAAGCCAAATAGCGGTGCTAAAGCGTCCTTAGAGGTATTAGCGGAACAATTGGCGATAGCATAGCGGCGACCCTCTAAAAACTAGTGGTGCTATAGGCCGCTATTTAGAACTATGAGTAAAACACATTTCCAATCATGAACTGAATATCTTTAAATGATTTCTTGTATGTAAAGTAAATGATGAGGTACTATATCTGAATACACCAACAACAACATCATCAATAGCAAAGCCTTTCAGTTGCCAAGAAGAGGAAAATTAAAGCTATGCTCTCCTTGTGAATATTGCGCCATTAAGGGTGCGTTTGGTTCGAGAGCGGGATAGGATGGAACGATTCCATCCCAAATTAGGATGGGACGATTCTATCTCTGTGTTTGGTTAAAGGGATGGAACGATTCTGTTTCTGTGTTTGGTTGATAGGATGGAGAGAAAAATAGGATAACAGATCTGTTAGCCACGTTATCATGGGTCTCGTCTCTTCTCTCTCCTGTCGTCTCTTTCCTTCCCTCCACTACGCGCCAAAAGAACACGAGCCACTCCGCCGCCCCTGCTTCGTCGACTGCCCTAGCCACCCCGCTGCCCAACTACCCAAGCCTGCCGCCAAGCCCGCAGTCCCCGCATCTGGCGTTGCCGACGAGCCCACAGTCCCCGCATCTCACGAGCCGCTCGGCCGTGCTACGGCCTGCCATCGCAATCAGATTGACAAAAAGAGGAGCATGAATGGCAGCAGCAGGCGGAAGAACCCATCAGATCGATGGAGTAGCAGGGCCGATGCGCCCATCAGATCGATAGAGAGAGGGAGCAGAAGGTCCGAGGCGCGGCGTGCGGGAGCGGAGGCGGCGGTGCAAGGTGAGCAGTTGGCCGGCGGCGTACGGGAGCGGAGGCGGCAGCGCAAGGAGAGCAGCTGGGCGGCATCATGCAAGAGCGGAGGCGGCGGTGGCGTAGGGCAAGCAGGCTCGGCACCGCGTGGTCATCAATGAGGAAAGGAAGAAACGGAGCCAACGACGCCGTCCGAGTGGGACGAACGCGTTCGGTTGATTTTTTGGGACGTGCTTGTCCCAAATATTTGCCGAATATTCCTATACAAGGATCATCTCATTCCTTCGTTCTGGAACCAAACGTCTACGAAATTGGAATGGAACCGTTCCATCCCAAGGATCCTACCAACCAAACAGTACCTAAGATCTTCTAGGAACTTTGAATGTATAAGATCGCGCGCGCGACGAACAGCCAATCTCGTGTGAACTGTTATCTTCAGGTGCACTTCTTTACTTGGAGCAGTGAGCCTATTGTCTCTCCTTCAGATGCACACCATTTCGTGCAGAAAAATACTGACGTTCCGTCAGATCCAATAACCAAGCTGTGGGCTTCTCCCAGCAGCTACAGTGAATGGTGTTCTTGCTTGTTGTGCAACTGCAACTCTCAGACTTTGTACAACCGAGATTATGTGGCATCCCTATGCAATAACAGTATTCAAATCCCTACCCTGCAATTGACTTGAGTTGTCAGTCTGATTTGCTCATTGGGATTCTCAGTAGGCTTCCAGAGGATCCGTGTCAAGATTCTAGTGGCTATTAATATGGAGATTATAAAAAGATGCTGCAAGTTCTTGTTTCCATGCTTGAGAGTTCTAGGAGTTGATTGAATATTTGGGGGCCAGATTCGACGGGCACAGCATTCAACCATGCTCGCGAGCATTCAACCATGTCTTTGGTTCTGCTGATACTCTCGCTGACTTTCATTGCTGGGCCTGGGCGCCGCCTGGGTGTGCCACGTGCAAGCATTTGGTGGGGTGCGTGTGTGTATAAGAGCTACACGGATCCTTATAAGCTATCAGAGCTTTATTTTTTCTCCTTGTTGGATCAAATAATTGTATGAAAAAAAATGAAAGGAGTGATTTGTGCCCAACTTGCAAATTCACATTCCCTGTGGAGGACAAAGTGGGCCCGGTTAGTCAAGGACAGGAGGCTTGATTCCCGAAAGGACGAAAAGGTAACAAGGACGTTTTGAGCCAGGCGTGAAAAAAGACGGCAAAATGTCCGGTGCTTGATGCTCCAGCGATCGCCGGCCTGTGTGCTCGCAATACTGTAGTTATGAAAACGGCTCCAAATAGATTGTGTATTATGTTGAATAATGAACATGATGCCATATAACATTTCATAAAGGTTAACTCAAACGAGGAAAAACAGAAAAAGGCACAGAAAAATACATAGCCTGCTATTGCCATTTTTTTGAGCATCAACAGGGATTCTCATTGATTAGCCATGATCAGAATTACAATCAGAGTTCTCAATATCCCGTAGCCTGTGGTAATTCAGCTTGCCACACAGCCACAGGCGACGCACGTGATACTAGCTTTGCATATTCATGAGCTAATCTATTACACACGATCTACTAGCAAAAGAAAATCTAAAGGAAATGAAACTCCGACTCGGATCTTCAACTCGACCCATGATCGGTGCTACCCTTGATCGTTGGAATTCCTTCTTTTGCCACATTGCCTGTCTCCAGGATCACCCTCGACACTCCTTTGTTCCTCGCAAGTATGAGACCGTCAACACAGGCTTGCGCTTCCATCCAAAGAGGGTCCAAACAGAATTCATACCATCTTGCAACCCCCTCCCAACATGATAGCATACCAGTCAACAATTTTTTTTTTCTGAAATTTCTTGTGGCTATTTGCTGGTGTTTTACAGCAACTCGAATTCCACTAATTCAAGGGTCCTCTTTGGAACTTCAGATACTAGTGATGAACCTTATAGATAGAGCATGAAAAGGTTGTGATGGTGGGGCTCTGATGTAAAAAACGAGAAGGGCGACTGCCTGGTAGCATGAGACAAGGCGTGCCACCCGCAAAACAGCGCAAGTCTTGACGTGATAAACTTAAAAGAATACAAAGTGAAACTCTGTTGCTGAAGCACCTACACAAATTCTATAGCATGAAGGACTCGTCTGATTGAAATACTGTGCCTCACAGGCTCACGCTACTAAAGAGAAAGTTTCCTTTTGGAGGCAATGCAATATTCAAAGTGGGGACCCGTAGCCACCTTAGTACCATACACCTCTATGGATTGGAATCCCACCCCCACCCCCAACCCCCCCATGAACAATTTCCTCCTTTGCCGGAGACAAATTGGTCCCGGTTCAAGAGGTTATAGAATCTGAAGAGTCGCCATCGTCCTTTCACAGTCTCCTCTCTGAGCAAACATAAGAAGAAAATTTCAAGCAACAAGCCGGTATTGCTTCATGGAGCACTTTCTTTCTTTTTTGAGCTCTGGAACTTTCTATATTGGGGTAACGACGAACATAGATCAAGCAAGTACTACTACATTCAGCAATGTCCTGGTGCTGGCAAACCTGGGAGGTTGGGACCAAACAGGACATATGGAAATGCTTCACCAGGCATCCAGTAATTCTAGATACTAGTTTCATGGAAATGTTCATTACATCAGTATGCTGCATTTGGAAGCAGCCAAATGGGGAAAATTCCTATCATAATGTGGCACGCTTCTCCGCATGGAAGTTAGAACCATTTGCCTGGAGCATCTGATGGTCAAGCATCAATGGCAATTTCTATGTTCCCCCGTAAAGGCTAATGAAAAAAAACACTAACAACGATTTACCAAATACTACCAATTACAGAGCTGGCTTTCATCCAAAAAACGAAATGCAGTAAATACTTAAAGTGCATCTACTCGGTTTTAAGTAAATCTGACATCATGTTTAACTTTAACCTCCAAAATCCCCACAGGGGGTTCCATGTTTTGTACAATATCACTCTACTGCAGGGTCTGCACATTATGGCACATTAACAACAAGAACACATGTTTATCCCCATCACTGCAGATGGGGCCAACAGTCAACACTTAGACTCGGGAACGGAGGGTATATATTGGCTTTCTATATACCTATAAATTGGGTTTTCTGGTATCTAATAGCCCCAAGGTACCAATTTCTTTGCACATGGCAAAGGATCTGAACTATTGGTATTATCTAGGAGGGGCGGATAGGCTGGATGGTTAGTCAGAGTCACTGAGCCAACCACATGAGCCTGGGTATGGACAAGTATACATGGAACCTGGTGCAAATGAGTCCATAGGATTGGAGCGGAAGCCCTGATTTTGGATGGTTGCAGGTGGCGGTGGAGACTCAGATGGTTCAGATGCTGGGTGGTCAAGTAGCTCTTCTTTGACCAATGTATCTTGTTCCTTGGGTGCACTTTCAGGATCTTTTGGCACAGAAAGATTTTTGGCATCAGGAAAGATGATAAGTTTCCTCTTGGGAATTCCAATCTCTTTTATGATCTCATGCTTCCTGCCAAGGATCCAATATAATTGAGTCATTCGTGTGCAGTAGATAGCTGGCAAATGTGAGAGAATCAACATACATGCAGTATATCAGACTTCGATCACGAAGAATGCCATCCCATGCCCTTCGAAAAGTGTAGCCATTGGGGCCTTTCTTCGCCTCAAAGGGGATATCGCTGGAAAAACAATGACAAACAAGGAAAATAATACCTGTTTAATCAATAGATATAACCAAGAAGGGAACAGGGCAGATGATTACAGAGGCCTCTTTAATTCTCCAGTATAAGGACAAACCTGGGCAAACACTTCCGGTGATATGCTGTTGGGCAGAGCCTGCATACTGCAAACTGCATATTCTTATCATCCTTGTTCTCTTCTCCATGACACACACCACATTTATGCACATGACAGAGAAATTTCAGTCCAGCAGCAACACGCTGCTCGAAAAGGCAGGCCCGGACTTTGCTACCAGGGTGCAGCAGTTCGGAAATACACTTAGGGTGGTAAAAGTGCCCACAGGCACAGTCCTTACATTTGAATACCTGACAATAAATGCAGAAGTTAAAAGTGAATTACATCTGTTCAGATGAGAGCATACAGAAACAAATTTCTCAAACATTTGGATTATATGCCAGTGGAGAAGGGAATCTTGGTATCCTTGTGCATTCTTTCTTTCTACAAGAAATTGAGCTGTCCTTTTATACACTGTTCCAGACTTTCAGTTATACCATCTGTTATTTCTTCATCTTTTCCAGAAAATAAATTCAAAAGCCAGTTAACATAATAAAAAAATATGTTAATCCAACCTCGGCTCCTGATGACAAGTCTGAAGAACCCAATAATCCACAAGCAGAACACTGATGTTGCTTATACTTGCAGTTCTTGCATATAAAGTCCTTCTTATGAATTATCATCTGAGTTATCAATGAAAAGCATGAAGCAGTTTGTACATACAAAAGCAAGCATGCATTTAAATAGTCAGCAACTCAATTAATAGGTACCTTTGCTTGTTTACTAGTAAGCCCAAGGGATGGACACTTTGAGCCCTCACCATGTTCTTCAGTTAGGTGGAAAGACCTCAGACATCCACCATCACAGCTGAAATAAAGCCAATGAAAGAATGATAAGCATGGAAATGGGATTTAAGTCAAGACAACGCTGCAGCAGTCTATTTATCGTAGTAAAAACAAAAAAAAAATATGACTGAAGGGAGTATTTTTAGTAGCATGCAACACATTCAAGTCCAAGAATTCATGAACAATTTAACGCATCATTCGTGGTACTTTCCAAAATGGGGATTTCATAAATTATTATTTACATCTATGTGTAACCAATGGATGGGAATTAGTACACGACAACTGGGACAAATGATGTAGCATACTCGAGCGTCAGTGTTTGAACTCAACTTTAATATAGATACAAGATATGGTTTGTTCTTGGAAATAATGATGGGCTCATACAAAGGAGAGGAGCCAAACAACTGAAACTTTATTAGCAGAATACCTACCAAGTTACATAGCCACCATCATCACAAATTGCACAGACATCATCTCCCTGCACATATAGCATATTAATCTTAATAATGTAAAATCGGAAGAATTACACCAGCAAAAGAATTTAACATGGAAAAAGGTTTACTATTTAGAGAAGAAAATAAATCTCAGAAGTTTTCAAAAGAATATATGGTGACCTGTGTGTGCAACGAACAAAACTTTTGATCCAAAACTCCACTTTGGGTGAACTCTACTTTTAATCCAAAACTCCACTTTGCACCAGTTTTAGCATCATACAGTGTTACCTGGACACCCATATCCTTTTTTTTTAACTCGCACATCCATGTCCATGTTCGTCATGTGCCTGTCCTGACATCTTAGGGTCGTCCAGGGAGGATAACAACTCGAAGGAGGACAGAACTTGGGAGTTTTGAGAGAGTGAGTGACCACATATAGCACTTTCAATTTACACCTTTGTTTGGGATATCGCCTTGTTCAGCTCAACCAAGCGTGTCCGAATTACGCCTCATGCATGTTGCTGGACATTGCCGACTGCTCAGAGCTCTTGCATGGTTTTTGATTGGGCACAAAACAAAATTCATGGTGATAGAAGCAGTGGTTCAAAGATAAAATTTAGTTTAAAACTGATGTTATCTGCAGGTTTGGCACATAAACCTTGTTCAGACTGCAATCTACTCAAAAGATATTGTAAGAAACATCGTTCAAAATTTTTTTTTATCATGATGGTGTAGTGAAAACTGAATATTGTCATACAAAAAGAAGCATTCCAAGCCAGAAAATTCAGGTCTTTAGTATCTATGATTATTTTTACCATACAGACAAGACATGACAGTCTACAAACTATGTAATTAAAAACAATTCTCGAGGCATTCGAGTCAACATAGAATAAGGTGAAAAGGTCAATGCGTTTGTCGAGGTAAGGACCACAAACCGCATAATTAACCACCGGCAGTAAAATTAATATCTAGTTATGTACCAAACAGTAATGGAAAGTGGAGCCACAACATGACAAGCCCACAACAGGTATCCATAATTTTGTAAGAATCAGGGGAAAAAGCAAATCAGAATCTAAACGCTTTCACAAAGAACCACGACAGTGCATTATGTTCACCATCGTATAGTCATACACTTTTTCCTTTCCTAATCCAGTGTCAATCTAGTCTGACCATTAAAAATGCCACTGTTCTGTTTTAGCTGTTATACCTAAACCACAACAAGATAGACAAGTTAGCTAAACAACGTGAACTGTGCCTTAGACAAGTTAGCTAAACAACGTGAACTGTGCCTGCCGAATTATGCTAGTATTCCATCCAAGAGACATGACAAACTTAGGGAAAATCCGCTTTTCCAGATTGATTAGCTGCATTTTGCTCATGGCCAGCTGAACAAGCATAACTAACTAATCAATACAGTGCCACGTTTTAGTTCTATTAAAGTGAACCGGAAACTCTCGCTGCTGGATAACCAGTTTTCCCAATAAATAAACAGAAGAAACAAAAATAGCAGGTTTGTGAGCTCATTTACATCATCAGGTCGCGCGCTGCGCTTCTTCTTGCTCTTCCTCTTGCCGTCACCTGTTCTTTTTGGTGTACGGAGCACATGCCCTGAGCTCTCTACTCCATCCATGGCCTCTCTCCTCTCACAATCAAACAATCAGGGAGCCAGGTTTGATGCCTAACAGATACTGATGGACCAATCAGAACCCCAGCTTGTTTCTCCTCTATCCTCGAAGTACCCTGTTCAAAAGACAACAAATTTCTGCTAAGCGAACAAGAATCACCAGAACCCGCCGCATTTCGCTGCGGGGGGAACCATCTACAGTTAAACCCACAATTCTAAGTTTCGGAAAACAAAAATGCAACTGCGCATGGATCCCCAACACCTATGGCATGAGGAGAGACCGATCGACAGCAGCAGCTTGTACCCGCGGAACGGCGGCGGTCCTAATCGAATCGAACCCCAACCAACCAGGGCGGAGAATTACGGCACTAAAAGATGGGGAGAAACGGAGAGTTGGACACGATTGTTGGCAGCGAAGATCCATTCGAGCAGGATAGGGTTCCTTACCAGCGACGAGAAGGAATCAACATCCCGGATGCATCTCCACTCCGTGCATCCGGACCGCTATAGAGGGAGAGAGTTCTCTCGGCGCCGGCGGAGGACGGGCGCTGGTTTGTGAAACTGAAACGCCGCCTGTCTGTGTACAGTGAACAGATGGGAGTGATATACTCCAGTGCTATTCCAGTTGGATTTTAATCATTTTATGGCCTATTTGGGAAATGGGAACGGGGCGTAGGATATGAATCCTTTTGACTTGGCCTAAATTTGAGTAAATTCTTAGGCCAGAATCTCCGTTGTCATTTTGCCGGCAATACCAAGGTTTGACGCCATGGTGTGAAGTTCCCCTCTCGTACGGACGGGGAGTTTAGGCGGTGAGACCGTGAGAGAACATTTAGTATCTGTGTGTTGCGTTCTGTAATCTCAAAATTATATGGGTGTGTTCTTGCTAAGTTTGTGGGGGTGTTCTGTGCTTATTCTTCTTCCCCTTCCGAATGCTTGTGGATTCAAAAGAAAAAGTCTTTTTTTTTTGCCTGAAAGTAGTAGTGTAAGTAATCGAAAAAAGAGGTAGCACAACCATCCTGCCATCTTATATATAAACTGAAAATGCATGCACCAAACTAGTTCGTTACATCAGGCATTCAGGCTGGGAACAAGGTTACCTAAAACCCTTCTTCAAAGCCTATTAGTACTGAACATCGCGGAAGAGACAGATAAACATTAGATTCTGTTTTCTTCAGGTAGTCTTTCATCCACTGCAAGTTCGGAACACGATTCCTTCAACGCACCTACTGTTCTTGTGCGCAAAAAGAATAAAAGTGAATCACACCTCCTGTTCTCCACCCAAAGCAACTACAATCCCTTCACACGCTTCTGTTCTCTGTTCTTTCCCCATCGTCTATTTGTCACGCACTTAACAGATTGGTAAGACACAGCCGCAGTGACCCTGGACCTGGATAATAGTAAACCCCAAATAGTATCCTTTTTGTTGTGCAAAAAACCCCAAATAGTATCTAGGAAAGTAGGAAGCCAATCAGAAATCAAATTAGTTAGACTCAGGGATAGGCGGATAGCTCTCCAGCCTAAACCCGTGCCATATATCATTAAGCTTTACGGCAATTTAGTTTCACAAGATGCCAGTCTAAATTTCCAAACTAATCTAACAAGCCCAGTCCAACCTGCCCATCGTACTGCTGCTGTCTACCTTGGCACGCCAACAACATGAACATGTAGTCTTAAACAAGTGCAGGCTACTCATTTACATGCACTTTGCAAAGGACATACTTTTGGGTTTATTAACGAGAATGAGGGTGATGGATGCCGGATGGTTAGTCACCAAGCCAACCACATGTGCCTGGATGTGGATGCATAAACAAGGACGCTGGTGCAAACGAGTCCAAGGGACTAGAACAGGAACACTCATTCTGATCGCTTGCAACTGGTGGAGGAGACTCAGATGGTTCAGGTGAGGCGTTGTCGAGCTCCTCTTGTTCATCAGGTATATCTTCTTCATTGGGCGCATCTACAAGCAATTTGGGTACACGTTGTCTTTTGACATCTGGAAAGATGATGTGATTCCTCTTGGGAGTTTCAAGCTTCTTTATGATCTCATGCTTCCTGCAAAAGATTTTAACAGAAGAGAATAAATCTGGAGTGGTAATTTAGGACAATAGCTAACGAGGAGCAAGTTGCGCGAATTAACACACGTGCAGTAGATCAAAATTCGAACACGAGGAATGACACATCCATCTGGTCCCTTCCACTCATCCCATGCTCTTCGCATGTAGCCATTAGGACCTTTCTTTTGTTCAAAGGGGATGTTACTGGCAAAAATGTATGAACTGTCAGGAAAAGAAACTCCTATTTGCACAAATAGAACATAACAAGAAAGGGACAGGAGTATGAAGGAAAACCTTGGCAAGCACTTCCGGTGGTATGTAGTTGGGCAGCGTCTGCATACTGCAAATTGCATGTTCCTATCATTCTTGTTCTCTACTCCCTTGCAGACAGTACATTCATGAATAGGGCAAGTAAATTTTTCTCTGGCTGCAACTTGGACCTCAAAAAGTGTAGCCTCGAGTTCGCTAGACGGGTAGAGCAGTTTAGCAACACACTTAGGATGGTAAAAGCGCCCACAATCATCAACCTCACATTGGAACACCTGAGTAGTCAAGCAGAAAGGCAATGAATTAAATTTATTCGAATGAGAACATACAGGTAACGGAATTTCTCGTTTTGAGCATATGTGCATTCTGGTGCATTATACTTGTGAATTCCTTTCCTATACTGAAAGAAAAAGGTTCCATTCGCTTTTTTTACCTAACCTCTAAGTAATACTATTTGCCATTTCTTCAAATCATTCAAAACAAATTAAGTTCAGAACTCTTGAAGAAATTCTGCTATGCTTACCTCAGCTTCAGATGACAAGTCAGAAGATCCCAACTTTCCACAAGCAAAACACTGATGTTGCTTATACTTGCAGTTCTTGCATATAAAATCTTTACCATCATCAGCAAGTATCATCTGAATTATCAACGGAAAACATATCACTATGTCAATGTTAGACATACAAAAGCAAGTGCAAACTTAAAGAAATAGGCAACTCGATATATACCTCTGCATGTTCTTTGGATAACCCAAGGATTAATCTGCACTTGGATCCTTCACTGTTTTCATCAGTTAGGTGGAAAGATCTCTGACATCCACCATCACAGCTTAAAAAAAAAAGAAATCAAGGTAAGAAGAGACATTCACATGAAGGATGGAACAGGGATTTAGCCCTTGTGCTGCTTCAGAAATTTTATTATTGATCTTAGCAAATATAAGGAATTTTGTATTATCAATGCAGTTGAGTTGGTAATGTTTAGAAGTTCATGCCACGTTCTAGAATCGGTACATTACAAACTATTTATTGTGCATTTGCATCACATGGAAGACATGTAAGTTTGAATATGTAGATTTAGCTTGTGCCTGAACAGATGTCCTGAGTGCTAGCAAAAAAATCAGAAGTAAATATCTTTTCTGATGTGCTCCTTCTTTCTTTGTACAACACAAAAGGAGATTATTTGTTTATTTGGCAAGTCAAACTCTCTCATCATAAATGTTGCTAGAAGCATATTGTGAGATTGGAAATTTTGTTCTGAAGACGGGCTTTCTAGCATTCTTGCTTCCAAGAATGAAAACAATTTCCATTAATCCATAAATAGCAGCTAGTACAAACAATATGATGACATGTCCCCTTTTCTTTTAGTATGGGCACACACATTTCAAGATTCAAACTTCATGATTTATAAGTAGGTTTGTGATACAAAAATAAAAACAATAGACTTATTTTAAAGTACTTTCCTACAGTCATGGTTTTGCTATGAACAATGTACTGTAAGAGAAAATAGCGGTTCAAGTTTAGTTTTTGAGGACTGCATGGAGTCAAATCACGCTTTATATCTTGAAACCATGTTAGTATTCAAGAAAAGAAAGTGAAAAATAGAGCTGTCCGGATTTTCAATTGTGAACTATTCTTAGAGAAACATAGTAATAATTGCATATAAAGGAGACATGCAATAAACCTACCAAGCTAGATTGCCACCATTGTCACATATCGCACAAAAATCATCTCCCTGCACAAAGAGCACATTCACCTTAACTTTGTGAAACTGAACATATTAAAGTATTAAACAGATTCCTTTTTAAGCCAGTGGCCCAGTGCCAATCTAATAAGGCAATTAGAAATCCTGCACGTGCGCTTCCGCAATTAACAATTCTGTACCATAAAGTCAGAGGCAAGTCCACTAATCAAAGCAATGCTTTACAGATTCTCATGTAAGGCGCAGCTACTGCTTTTATTTTTGTCATATATTAACATGAATGGACCAGCAAACAGACAAAGTAACAGGTTATGAAAGTGCCAGTTCGCTTACATCAAATCGTGGCTTGGGCTTACTCCTCTTTTGCTCGATGCCACCACCTCTCTCCGGCCTCTGAAGGTTGTTCCGAGGGCCATCTGCTGGAGCCATGGTCTCCCCTCCAAGAATCAGGCGGGCGGGCTACTTGGGTGCAGATCGTTTATCCTTGAGGCACCCCTGTTCAGAGAGGATCACAAGAATCAACGGCGGCTCGCTGCATTGCATCGCATCACTGGGGGGTTATCATCCGCAATCCCGCATATGAAGCCCCAAAAAAGATTCTTTTTTATGTAAAAATAAAGGATGCCCGAAATCGCGGCGTCAATTGAGATCAATGGACCTTCCGCACGCCGAAGAACAAGTAGAACAGTGTAATCGAACCAAACAAAGCCGCCGCGGGGGGCGATGGATCGGATCAATGCCACGTCTGCTACTAACTGAAAGGGAGCGCCGGAGCGGGGGGAGAGAGGGTTCGATTGCTCCAGCCAAAAGAAAAAAAAAAATCATTCAAGGAAGCTAGAGCATCCTTACCAACTGGAGAAGGATCGATCGAGGTCCGCGATGGAGCTCCACTCCACTCCACGCCAACCCCAGACGAACAAAGGATGAGAGAGTTCTTCGCGGTGGCCGGTGGCGGCGGGTTCCGTTGTGGTTGTGGCCTACTGGCTACTGGCCTTGTGGGTGGCATCGGCTTACCGACGTCACGGGCGGGCAGTCGGCCGCATCCACCATCCGTTCAGGTTCCATCCAACGGCTCGCTCCACCTGAAGCAGGGGCGCTCCTCCCCCGCGACGGAACCGGAGCCGTGGGCACAAGAAACAATGGCTCCTTAAACTTGTCTTGGGTGTTAATTAATCTCTAATAAACTTCTAAAGTACATAACCAAATGCCTAAAAATTATAAGTGTGTCATCTAAGGTCCGAAGCACCTTGATCAGATAGTAGTCACGTAAGCGAAAGCTCTAGTGCACCGCTTGAGATGGTGCCCATGTATGCTCAAATTTGTGCTCAGATGTAAGGTCCTTTGTGTGCCGCATGGGGCAAATTTGTGCTAAGGTAATTGGATTCTGATCGAGCGTGACACGCCGCACACTTATCGAGTTTGGATTGGAGATCTAATTATGCATTACTTTTGGGACTAGATGACACCATTAGATAATTAAGTCTAAGAGACCACTAGTGTATTTTATTCTATTTTTAGATAAGTTCCAACTCTTTTTTTTTGAAGTTAATAAGGTTCAAATGGGTTAGTTTTTAGAAGACAAAATAGATTTGATGGCTATTATTGCGAGTACAAGATAAAGTTTATTGAATTAATCTCAAAATGATTATATTTTCTTTTGAAATTTCTTCGACTTAACATTTATCTCTGGCGTGGCCTGTGAGATTAGCAGGGAAGTTATAAATGTTGCACTGGAACTGCCCTTAGAAAGCTTTTAATAATATGGCGACGAGATTGTTCGAATGGGAATGTTATTCCAACATTTTTTAATAAGACAGGGACAAGATTGTTCGAATGTGAATGATATTCCAGGCACCGTACCATGTTCTCTGGGACATGGACTAGAGTCATCAATTCATCATGATCGTGGCGAGGTTGGTGTTATAAGATAAAAACAAACAATATGGTTACCGCTTATAAAACTAAGAACATGAGGTCATGTTATGCAGGAGAATAACATCAAGGTATGTCATATGTACTGATATATAGGCCTTGTTTAGTTGGAGCAAGTTTCTGCAATTCAACTAAAAACGAACGCATTGAAAAACGTATCCTCCTCTCTGCGACACGCTTCCCAATGCACTTTTCCTACGAAAAATTCAACCAACTTTCGCGAACTAAACAAGGCCATAGCCCCATAAATTTATCCGTAGTGTCATCTAGATTTTTTAACTCCTAAAACATACATTTAGGTCCCTAAACTTAGGAGGTGTATTCTTGGAGGTTTAAATTAACTTGATTAGCAAGGTTCAAATCACCATGATAGCAAGTAATCGTATACGTGAAACTCTGGTCTCTGTTAGCTCGAGATGTTCGCATGCTCAACTATGTGTTGAAGTTTAGTGTTGATATCATGCATACTAGACGTTAAATCTGTGGTGATTAGACATTGAGCTGAACACCACATTAGCAAGTTCAGGGATTAATGCTTATTTAAATTTAAAGAGTTTAATTACGACCAGTCAGATAGCATGAGATATTTTTAAGGGCCAATGGAATATTTTAACATTCTTTTAGAATAAGGTTCAACCCCTTTTAAAGTTAATAACGTTATAAAATGGTAAACTATAGGCACTAATTTAGATATAGATTAATGATGAGATTAATTTAGAGTATTTAAAAAAATACAAAATAGATTCGATAGCTATTATTGCCAGGGCTGGGTCCGTGGAGTGCAGCTTGTGCGACATAGGCCCCTAATTTCCGGGTCCCTATGTGGCTACCGGAAGCTACATAGTGAAGATAGATATAAAGCTCATCAGGCTCATAATCACCGTTCTTCTTCCTCCTCCGCCTCTGCCCCTTCTNCCTCTTGCCTTGGCGTGCGGTGAGCTGCTGCGGTGGCGCGCGAGGCGAGCGAGAGCGCGGGGC
This sequence comes from Alloteropsis semialata, assembly GCA_004135705.1. Taxonomy (NCBI): domain Eukaryota; kingdom Viridiplantae; phylum Streptophyta; class Magnoliopsida; order Poales; family Poaceae; genus Alloteropsis; species Alloteropsis semialata. Next base: position 84,033,748 of record CM014272.1, on the reverse strand, counting down.
GAGCGAGAGGAAGAAGATAGAGAGAGGATCGGACGGACGGGAGAGAGAAGAGAAGCGACGGCAGATAATGCGGAAGCCATGTAGAGGTTCTCCGCTAATTTGCAGGGTTCCTTATTTTTTGCACTGAAGCCCATGAGGCCACAATTGCTGGCCCAAAGCATGGAGGCGAAGCATTTTTCGCTGGCCCAAACCAAAACACTTTCGTCTCTCCCCCCCACCCCACGGGATTCCTATGTATCTTCCGGAAGATTTTTTGCCCACTTATCTTCCAATGTTTGAGATTCGTACGTGTAACATAGACCGTCGGATCCTTTCTTCTTCCTCCGTTCATTTCTTCTTCCTCCGTTCATTTTTCTCTGCTGCCCGCGCCGCCGCGCCCGCTCGCCCCGCGCGCCGCTGCTGCTCCGCGCCCGCTCGCCCCGCGCGCCGCCGCCGGCTCGCCGCCGGCCAACTCGGGGCTAGGGTTAGGGTTAGGGGTTAGGGTTGGGAGTTGCTAGGGAAGGAATCCAATCACCTCCGGATCTAGAGGGAGGTCGGGGGCGGCGGCAGGCCCGGCGGCGGCCGCGGGTTGGCCGGCGGAGGGCAAGGCGGCGCTAACCGGGCAGGGCAGGACATCCGGTGGGCAGGGTCGGAGGCGGGGGCAGAGCAGGCGCCGGGGTGGAGGTGGGCACGGGCATGACGGGGCGGCGGCGGGGCTGGGGGCGGAGGGGCTCGCCGGCCGGAGACGAGGAAGAACCGGAGTTGAAGAAGAAGCGGTGGATGGGCCGTTGTTGGGCTGGAAGATGGATAGCTTCCCCGCCTTCCACAAGACATATAGGACCCCCGCCGCCCGTGTGTGGCCGTGTCCCAATCGGGGGACTCGGCGAGCGGCGGCATCTCGCGGTCGGGGCGCAGGCGGCTAAGACGACGAGGCCTCCTCCGGCTTCGATCGCTGGCAGGAGCAACTACTGGAGTCTTAGACGGCGGACCGCGGACGCGCTCGGCTCCTGGACGGCGGCGGACCGACGCTCGCGCTGCAGGAACAAGAAAACACAACCGTCAGGCGTCAGGTCAAGGACTGAAGGTCTTTTTTTTTTAATTCTTCATCGTTCAATTCTACTCTCAGTCATGCGCATATGAACTGGACTATTAATCTGTTATACTAGCTCTAGCTTGTCTCATTCTCGGTTAGTTGTATCCTTTGATATTTTATTTGTTAATTTTGTTTTTTCATATTACAAGATTAAAGTTTCAGCTTAGTCTACAGAGGAATCACTTAGAACCAACTCTCTTTTGTCTATTGTTGATCAAATTGTTTCCTTTCGCTTACAACAAGTTATTTTTGGTTTGAGCAGTACCAAGGTTACAGCAGAACAATTTGGTTTCTTATTTACTTTTGACACATTACAGTCATTGGATAATATAATCTAAGAGCTTGAAATATTCTTGTGAAAATCTTGAGGCTGCCCTTTCAAGAGATGGAAAATCTGATATTGTGCTAATGAATTGTTTGGAGTTGAATTTTCTTTAAGATTTCATTCCAAAAGAAAATATGAGCCTGTTGAAATTCTAGTGTTTTGAAGTGGCATAATTGTTTTTCCAATGCAACTAACTAGGAGTTCTATTGTTTGCCCAGCGGAACAAGACTTTTCTAAATTGAAGCTACTGAAGTCGTACTTGTGTTCTACAATGACACAGGAAAGAGCGACATGTTGGAGAATACTGATTATGAGTCTATCATTGAAGATTTCATTCCAAGGAAAACCACAAAAATGTAGCTGTTCAAGCAAAGGTTATGCAACCAAAGATTAAATAGGTACGATTCTTGATGTATTAAATTGCAGTGTAGTACATTATACCATATCTATTATTTTATTGCTCTATTTGCTAGGCCAACAGGCCCCACTTTAGAGTTTCGTACAAGGCCCCGGTTTATGCCAGTATGTCCCTAATTGATTATTGCAAATGATGATTAAAATCTACTGAATTGATGCCATGATGTTTCTGTTCTATGGGAGTTTCTAAGGTTTATCTTTCTTTGGTCAAGTCTCGTGAGGATTAGTGTGGAAGTTACAAAAGAAACCTCTAATTAGTAACAACAATATTGACTTTTACAAAAATGTATGGACAATATCGTTTTTTTTCTTCTGCATCTGAAAGAGACAACCCATATAAATTTTATTCCACACCATATATAGGTGACAACAAAAGCACCCTCGTTACAAAATAAAGCACTCACATTAAAGTGTTGCAAGATATCAGGACTACCCTTGCTGTGGTAAACACAGACCACGCTGATGCATGAGCATCTTATTACGACTGAAACACTCGAAAGCTGAACTCGCTGTGGACAGACGTCCTAATTTATTTGAGGTACCATTCCCATCGGGCGCTTCTCAGACTAGTTTGTGATGAAACCACTCACATAAGCACCAATTGCATCAACTTGGTTGCCTGCAGCTCCAAAGAAGCCCACAATGCTAGCATTCTCAGGGAGGGGAAGGCTGAATTGCGTGTTCTGCTCTTTTCCATATGGCCCGTACTTCTGTAAGTTGGTTTCAATCGCTAACGATGCTACAATCTGTGATTCACCAAAAGTACTTGTTTTTCCAGTTGTTCCAGACAAATTCACCACATACTCTGTTGGTCCAAGCTGGATCTGCAATGAGAATATTGGTTATTGCAGGTTAACAAAACTACCATTGGTAATATACTGCATGCAAAGTTTACTCACCGTGGTAAGACTCCCACCATTCCCACCTTTTGGGCCTACAGTGTGCTTCTGATCAGCTTGATCAATATAGGAAAAGCCAAATGCATCAATGATGTCGCCAGCTCGAATTATCACACTGTCGATGCGTTTAGGTTGCTCTTTGCAACAAAACGCCGTCTCTGCTCTACCCCAATAACCACCCCACGCTCCAACCCTGACAGGAATGGTCTACAAATTATAGATGGAGCAACAACATTAATTTCTTCAAAGAGAGAATTTTACATATAAATTCAAAGAGAGAATTTTACATATAAACAAAGGTAGGTATTGACGAGCAAATTAAAAGGGCACACAACAATACCTGTCCAATGATAGTGACTGGTCGTGGGGGAGCAGGATAACTTATGTAGACTCCAATGGCATCAAGGAGATTCCCTGCACTCCCGAAAAATCCCATGATGGTAACGTTTTTCTCTGGCAACGGGATGCTGAATGGATGGTGGCTGGTCTCTTTTCCGTATGGCCCATACGTTCTGACGTTTGTTTCAATCTCTAGCGATGCCACAAACAATTTTGCTCTAGAGCTGCCACCCATTGTTCCAGAAATTTTCTTCACATACTCCTCTGGTGCAAGCTCTATCTGCATGGGGGAAAATCTTAGCTACGTTACTACACCTTTGTGTAAGACAGACTACTAGATTGATTTGCAAGCCTCGGCAGTTGCTCGGTAAGTTATACCCTCTCATTTAGGACGCAGCAACATACCAGAGAGCAAAATTAGACACATACAGATGGTAGCTAATTCACATTGATACCCATTGAGCTTAGCTGACTAGATATTTTAGAGTTTACATACTCACCGTTGAAAGTTGCCCACCGGTACCACCAAATGGACCTGCACTGTGCTTCTGCCCTGCTTGATCAACATAGGAAAATCCAATTGAATCAATAGAATTGCCAGCGCGAATAGTCACGCTTTCAAGGCGTTTGGGTGTTGGTGTGATATCAAATGGTGTCCCTCCCTCTCCACCCCATGCACCAATCTTGATGGAACCACTCTGCAGATTAAAGATGTACAAAGCAACATGGTAAAATTTGAAAGTTGTATAAGGAGAAAATATGGTTATAAACATAGTATACAAGCAAGGTAGGGAATGAACTAAATATGCACCTCTGTGGTTGCTTGTGTTGTGTCTGTGTGGAGGGATTTATTAGATGGTTTCACATAAACGCCAATGGCATGAAGAAGATTAACACCTTGACGTCCAAAGAATCCCACAATGCTAGTATTCTCTAGCAGAGGGATGCTAAAAGGAATTTCCTTCTCGTCTGGCAGAGGGATGTTACGATTATTCCCTGCTGGCCGCAGTAAGTTTAAAAGAGCGCCCGTGGTGGGATCACGGGCCCCAAAAGGGGCTGTATTTATGTCAAATATCTGATATGTTTGCAAGTTTGTTCCAATCTTGAGATATGTCACAACCCATGTTCCTAGTGTGTAGCCCATTGATCCAGCGAATTCAGTCACATACTCTGTTGGTGCAAACTGGATCTGCAAGGGGAAAAAAAAGAAAACTATGATTGGTTAATTATTACGTATATACCTCTGATAAGACAGAACAGACATATACCTGCAGCTTGCGTGCAGCTTCCACTACCATAAGGCAACGTGATGCAAATTTGCAAAGCTTTCCACAAAGACAATCTCTACATTGACCATAGTCTAGAGTTCACTTACCCTAGTAAGTTTCCCATGGCCGTCACCATCTGTTTCATCCAAAAAAACTGGGCCAACAGTGCGCTTCCGGCCTTTTAGATCAACATAGGTAAAACCAATTGAATTGATGACTGTGGCAACCCGAATCACGATGCTTTCGAGACGCTTGGGTGGGTCTGGGAGAAAAAATGGATCCCCTGCACTCCCACCCCATGGTCCAATCATGATGGGAAGAGTCTGCAAATTAGAGAAAATTTTGAATGAAATCATTTTACGGTGATCAAACTAAACAATTCAATCAGGATCTGCATATGCCCAGTGTTCAAAGCACATCTGGTTGTGTACTATATACCTCTCCATCCATGATGGGTGATTGCAGGGAGAAGTGGCTTGTCCACTTGGTTTCTTGTTTGTTGTGTCTGTGCAGAAGAATGGAAGGAAGCAGGACATAATTATAGAGTGGCAGCTAGAGCCACTTAGGAAAATGTCACTTACTTTTAATAATTATATAGTGTTTTTTTCCACTAATATAAATTAGTCTTCTCATGTGGATCAGCGATGTCAGCTATCACAAGTAGCACGAGCATCTCAACAATAAGGTTAATTAGTTAGTTAGCTAATATATAAGGTTGTCCCTGATCCATGTCATTAATAAATAGCAAAATGTCTTTAACGGGTGCCAAAAGTCTGCTTGTATTACCATTTGCTTATGTAGAAAGTTAATAGAGATAAGAGATGACCACTAGTTATTAGCAGAAAGTCTACCTACGTTTCCTAACACACATGTCATAGTTAATAAAGATCTATAAACATGTGGATCCATATTAAATTTTGAGAATATGTATCCATTGGATATGCATGTTTGCCTATTATCTCTGCATTTGTTCCATCCATGTGTTGGATTGTACTATTCAACTAACCTCATGGCCAGATTGGAGGCGCCTAGGATATCATGAGCATTTCCTCCGGTTCAATAGATTACTCATTCATGACAAGTATTCAAATATTGAGTCTATCCTATGTTTTTTTATTTTAAGACTACCTTGTTAGCAAGCTTATCTTTTGTTTAGTCTCACGAGGAAAAGGTGATATCTCTATAGGTATATATGCTATGTTCTCAAAGTTACATTTGGTTCCATTTCATTTTTACTAAGGATTTTCTTGCTAGATAACCACCCAATAAATATAATACAGATTAAACTTCTCCTCTTGACTATGTTATTTAATTTTCATGTGTTGTGATCCATATGCTAGCTCCCTACATAAAAATGATCTTAATCTATGAAACACTCTGCTTTTAATAATCATCTAATATGATTCCTGGTTTACACTGACAGCAAGCAACAGCTTTTTTTGAGTTTTGACAGTGTTTTTTTGCTGCCATACATGTTTATTTCGGTGGTTGTTTCTTTCAATGGGTACTGGGGGTTTGTGCGACCTCAGAATGTTTGTGGAGATGAGACTTGTTTCTGCAGTGAGCTCTTTCTCCCCGATCAAAATCAGACTGCTGATGGTTGTTTTGCAAGCCAATTGCATTTCGTCGCAGGAGGTAACCTACCTAGCTGTTGAAGAGATTTTATGCGTGTTGCAATAGTATGTATTTTGCAGTCATTATTGTTACAAACATTTTCTCTTACATGTTAAAATGTCTTGTTTAGGCAGTTTCATCAAGTCTGTATATATTAACTAGTCTTTACTACAGGCCTATCACTTCTAGTCAACTTTGAACCAGCAATGATAGCATACACCACCGGTTCAATGGCCACAGAGGTTTTGATCTATCTTTGAGCCATGAATATTCAGTCATAGTAAGGTTTCACTCTGCCAGTTCCTGTAACCAACTGGCTAGGATGCATATATGATTGAAATAATTCTTTATATGTGAATATCTGATCTGATTATACATATGTCCTTATAAAACAAGATTTGTTCCTGGAGCTTTTAATTTCGGTGAGAGATGGGACGGGATAGCTTTTCAGTGAGAGATGTGAGAGATCGCCGAGTACATATGATTTGTATTAACTGATGAATGAGAAGATGAGAAGATCGAGCAGAAGATTTTACTTGCAATGAGATATGCATGTGCTGATGTGCAGACTACTGGGAAGCTTGAATGTGGACTAGTGCTGCTACAGAGAGAGATGAGCATGACAATAAAGAAACAGACTACTATTGCTATACAGTTATCGAGTATGATTATTGGATTTCTTCAATGAATAGGCATGTCAAACTGTGCCCAGAAGCTAGCAGATCCTGCACGTTCAGCACTATACAACGATGGTCGTTTGGTTATGATGTACCACATGAGATGATAGAACCATTAGTACTATTCTAAACAAGTGACTACACCAGGCTTGAAAAATTTATATGAGCTGCTGGGATCGATCGAGAAAGTGAGGCATCAGTTGGGTGTCCCATCTCGAATTCTCAACTGACGGAGAGAGCGATGATATGATAATATTAGTATAGTTAGATGAGCATGTACTAGGCAAAGACAATATACTTAGTTCATGAATATGCTGATATTTGGGATCATGACTATTGATCTGGTGTCAAGTGCCTCAGCGGTGACCATATTGCGATTCCCACTCTGTTCTTATAGCATCATCAGAACATAATCCAACTTCTCAAAGAGTTAGGGGTCAGTTCATTTGTCCATGTGTTGGCACTCAATGATATCGATTTACCATGAATATACCGTCTCTCTAATTGCATCAAACAATTGGGTTTGAAGTTGATAGTCAGGTATAGTTGAATATATAATAGGATTTTTTTCAGTAGTAAAAGCTATGTATAAAAAACTGCAGTACCAAGCATAGAAGTGATTTAAAACAATTATTGTCTCTGCTTTCAGATACCCTGAGGGCTTGTTTAGGAACCAGTGTATTGGAGGGAAATAGAAGGTATTGAAAAGAAAATTAGTTCATTTCTCTCTCAATCCCCTTCATTCCACTCAAATAAACATCTATCCAAACAGACAATACATCGTGATGCACTGGTCACTTCAACAGCTTCAAGATACACACTGTGTGCATAGTCCTGTCCATCGGTTTCCATTAATTACAACAGTACTTGAAAAGCTATCCCGTCGCATCTCTCTCACCCAACAGATCTTGTGGATGTTCTGTCCCTATGAGGCCAATTCTTTTACTGAATATACTTGCTTGAACTCCGCAATGAATATATTAGAGATGTA
>CM014272.1:83989532-84024648 GCA_004135705.1 Alloteropsis semialata | reverse complement strand
CCAGCGCTCCTGCTCGAGTGGGGCGCCGCCTGACCAGTCAAGCCTCCACCTTCGACTGGGGAAGGATCCGGCCGCCCTGCCGCGGCTCTCACCGGGACGGTAGGAACCCGCGCCTCCACCGCGGGCGACGCAGGCGAGACGCTACCCCCGACAGGATTTGCCTCTCCGGCAGATGCGGGTGTCCGGGGGGCGCCCCGCCCTCCGCTCTGCGTCCGCATCGTCTGGAGGGCCGGCGGCGGCCGCCTGTCGTCCCGCGGCGTGGACCTCTGGGGAGAGCGCGACGCCCCCGACGACGAGCCGCCCCTGTGGGCGCGCTCTGACGGGTCCTGGCTTCTGTCCCGACGAGAGGAGGTCGCGTCCCGACGAGAATCCGTCCGCTCCTCGGACGCGCGGCGGGTAACCGGAGGCGTGCGGTCGCGCCGCCCGTGCTGGCTGTCCCCGGCGGACCGGTGAGGCTGGTCCGACCGAGAACTCCTGCTCCTCCCCGCGTCCGGCGGAGGCGACCTCCCTCTCCCGCTGGACCTCGGCTGCTGCGCCGGGGGCGAAGCTATCACCGCAGCAACTGCTCTGAGCTTTGCGGGGGGCGCGTCCTCGTCCTCATCCTGCTCGTCGTCCTCGCTCCTCGAGTCCCCCTCCGCGGGCTCCGACTCAGGGTCCTCATCCTCGGAGACCCGCTCTTCCCTCCTCCTCCTCTTGGCCCGCTCGGCGTTCTCTCCCGCTTGGCCACCTCAAGCTTCTTCCACTTCTCCCGCCGCTCCTTCTTTTTCTTGGCACGCTCGGCGGCGGCCCGGTTCACCGCCCTGTCCTCGGGAAGCGGTGGCAGGGAGAAGGTGATGCCTTCGCTCTTCACCTAAGGGATTCGGGATCAGAAAACGAAAAGTACTAGGGATTGAATTCAAGACAGTCGGAGGAATCCTTACGAGGGCCTTGGTGTTGGCATTCGGGAGCATCGGGAGAAGGTCCGGCGGCGGGTACGCAAGGTGAGACCTCCCCACCGCCGCCGTCACCCGACGCCGCACCTCGGACTCCGTGGGCAGGGGATCCACCGTGACTGTCCCCACGAAAGGGGCCTTGTCCGAGGTCATCTGCCACATCTGGAGGGTGCGACGCCTCAACGGGACGATGCCTCTCGAAAGGTACCCGCCGATGACTTCCGCCAGGGACACGTTCGCGTCCCGAAGTCGGCTGAGAGCCTTCCAGGCGCCCTTAAGGAGCTTCTCCTGGAGCCTCTTCTCGGGCCCGTACCCCCAGTTGTCGGGCGCCTGCTCGAACGACCTCCCGGTGTACTTCGGAAGAGGATTCTTGGGGTCGTTCTTGAGGTAGAACCACCCGGGACGCCAGCCCTTGTTCGAGCTCACGAGGGAGCCCGAGATGTAGGCACCCGACCTCCCCTGCTTCATCTTCAACACGGCGCACCCGATCGTCGCGGGGGCGCCGCCTTCGGCGGTGTGCAGCACGAACTTGAAGAAGTACCTGAAGAGGTCCCAGTGGGCCTCCGTCCCCAGGTAGCCCTCGCACAGCGCCACGAACGCCGCCATCTGCTGGACCCCGTTGGGGTTGATGTGGTGCAGCTCCAGCCCGTACTCGTTCAGTACGGCGCGGATGAATCTCCCCGCGGGGACGGAGAATCCACGCTCATGGAAGGCGACGAAGGAGACGACGTACCCGGGCGGCGGCCGGGGAGAGTCCTCCACGCCCGGCCTCTTCCACTCTTCGGCCTCCGTCAATGGCGGAAGCAGCCCTTCTGCCACAAGGCCCTCCAGCTGCCGGAGCGTCACCCTCGAGCGTTCCCAGGTCGACATCGCGAGGCTACCAGAAGAGGGAAGCGCGGGCGAGGTGGGGGGCTCGGTCTCTCACTCCGCGGGAAAACGCGGCAGCGGCGGCGGAGGATGCGAGAAGGCGAGCGCAACAGCGGCGAAAGAAATGGAACGCGAGACTAGTCTGAGATGGAAATTTTGGAACCACCCACGTAAGCACCAATCGCATCAAGGCGGTCGCTAGCACTTCCAAAGAAGCCCACAACGCTAGCAGCATCGAGGAGGGGAATGCTGAAATGCATGTCCTGCTCTTTTCCATATGGTCCATACACCCGTAAGTTGGTCTCAATTGTCAGCGACGCTACAACCGTGGATCCAGCATAAATGCCAGTTGTTCCAGAGAAATTCAGCACAAACTCTGTTGGTTCAAGCTGGATCTGCAGGAAGAAAATTTTGCCTGCAGGTTAGTATATATACAAGCCTGCAGGTTAGTAAAACTAGTCTATCAAGCTGTGCTCTCGTACGGCTAATATTTTTATAAGCTATTATATTTAAAATATTCAAAAATTAAACTCCTACCTAATAATCAAAATTGTTTGCATACTACTTTTTTATTTTTGTCAATACTTCAACATAATGCTCATAAATATGTGTAGTTATCATTTTTATTTGAAATTGATTTTAATTAGTAATTACTCTAGACACTTTTTCATCCACATTCACAATTCTTACACTTTGTATCGCGCCTCCATACATTATATTTAACATAAAAATCAATATTTTTGTCTGTCCTTATAGGTGGGTCTCACCTATTACGATGAACTGTAACCACGGTTCTAACTGTCAACATTGGTTTCTAATTGGATTAGAGTCCTAACTGAACCCATCAATCTTTATCTCCTACCTCTTTATCTCTATCTATCTATCTATCTATCTATCTATCTATCTATCTATCTATCTATCTATCTATCTATCTATCTATCTATCTATCTATCTATATCTTTACCTATTTCTAAAGAAAGGAACGTTTCAGCGGTCTATCATATACGTCTCACGATTGGATTAGGCATGCTTCATCTTGTCCTCTGATCAGATTAGGAGTAGTCCATTGTATACCGAGGAAAAGCATGTTAATTAATTTAACTTGCTTAGAAAAAGATATAATGGTCTTCATCCGTAGCAACACTCATGATGCGTATATACCTTAACTTATTATTTCTATGTTAACAATGACAAATTACCATAATTTAGAATCATATATCAGTTTACTTTTGGACTTTTCGGTAGAATACACATGAAAATAATTAGATTAAAATTTAGGTGTTTATTTTGAATATTTTTTATAATGGTATAATTTGATAATTTATATATATATTTAGGATTTATTTTAGAATGCTTTTATAATGATAGTGGTGGGTAACTTTTAAAAAAAATATAATAGACCAATGACTATGGTTATTAGAGTTTACGTGATTGGCGTTTCTGATTTTTTAAGAATTTCTAGGATTTGTCTTTTTTCCGTGTCGCGTGATAACTAATGCGGAATCTCCAAATAAAAAATTAAGGCTACATTTCTACCAAACTATTATGAGCTATCTCTCATTTGTTTAAATATTTGAACACAATACCTATATAGATATATACTTATTATTTTCATCTGATTGTGATAGATCTTTGTTAGTAATTACTCTATAATGTTTTCTTCACTTTACATCACATATATGCTTTGAATTTATTTAATGAACTCTAAGATTGAACTATAATTTTAACGTAGAATTCTATATTGTCATCACTTCCCCTATATATTTATAAATGACAACGCATGTCAGATACCAATATTAGGGGTATCCAATGACACCGAGTTAAAAGTTAAAGGCCCCCAACGGCCACATCTCGCCTGACCTCCACACGGCACTACCACACGAGCATATAAGCATATATGTGTACGTGAGTGCAAGCATGTGCATGTAGCATTTTTTGCTAGGCTCTGCAAGCAACTAGGCACTCGAGTGCCATCCTCCTGTGCGTGCATACTGATGGGCATTTGGCCTCCGGCACATGCTGCATAAATGAAGTACTCGATTGCATGCATGGAGTACTTGAATACCTATCGATGCAGCATGCGCCCGACCGAAGCTGCGGCTCCGTCCCGCCCGACAAGCACTCCCGAGTGGCTGGCTGCTCGCCCGAGTAAGCTCCGTCCCGCCCGACAAGTACTCCCGAGTGCCTGCTCGCCCAAGTAAGTTCCGCCTCGCCCGAGTACCTGCTAGACCGAGGAGTCTCCGATTCGCCCGACTAGTCTGCGTCTCCGACTGGTTCAACTCTTCGCAACCAAGCAACCTCCGAGAAGACTGCACCGCACAAAGTCAAGCCGCTACACTGTGCCAACCACCCCTTCTGACAGCTCAGGGTATGGCTACAATAACAAACAGTAACACCAGGACAGCGGGGCCCGCGACGGGGACAGGAGCTCTATCTTTTCTTTTTACCATGTACTCTCTCCCCTTTTTACTCCTCATTTTTACTGCCTCCCCTTGAGCTATAAAGGGGGAGGTTTGGCCTCCTGCGTGAGGTAAGGTTCTCTCCTGCCTCCTCTCTGGAGGAGCGCTCTCTCTCTCTCTCTTTCTTCTTCTTCCTCCAGCCGGACATCGGACTTGGCTGGAACTCACACCAGAGACTTGGGAACTCGTCCCTCTCTCGCCTGTTTGTATACCCCTACTACAAACCAGCGCAAATAACACGAGCAGCACGAACTGGACGTAGGGTATTACTCCCCGGAGGCCCGAACCAGTATAAATCCTTGTGTCCCCCTTTTGCGCAACCACCCGAGGCCCGACGCGCAATCCACGAAGTTACTAGCCGGTGGGTTACGAAACACCGACAACGCACATTATGCGTATATACCTTAATCACTATATAATATACCAATAGTGTATGAAATACATGATTTAAAATCTTATATTGGTGTATATTTTTAATTAAGGTGATTTGGATTCCAATACAGGATTACATCATGTTATTTTTAGTAGTGACATATGTGGGTAATATGGATGTAAAACAGTTAATTTAAGTTATTTTTAGGTATTCATAGTGGGTAATTTAGTTGCAAATTTATGAGGTTATTTTAAATAATATTTATAATGGCATAGTGTGTAATTTTGATGAATATTAGGGGGTTACTTTGGTTTATTTTATATAATGGCAGAGGTGGGTAATTTTGATATAGATTTAGGGGGTTACTTTAAGTTATTTCATAATGGCATAGGTGGGTAATTTTTTAGAAAATATAATAGATCTAATAGCTACGATGATTTGAGTGTTCCAATTAATGGCTAGATGTTTTGCAATGGCTAGATGTTTTGCTTTTTTATGAGAATTTCTAGGATTTCTCTTTTTTTAGAGTGTCCACCTAGGATCCTAGGTGGCTTCATCTGGAGGCTTCAAAAGGAGCCTCCAATTAGTAATAGTAAGATAGTATATATACATCTATATATGATATGAAAGGCATGTACACCTCCCATACATTTTGGACACACCACTATATATGTGGGAGACCAACAGCAGAAATTAAAGATACTAAAAAGAAACTATTAAATTAACCCACGTCACTAAGTTTAGCAGCTTGTATATGCAAACTAAAGTTTACTGACCGTGGTAAGACTCCCACCGCTCCCACCATAGGGTCCTCGAGTGTGCTTCTGACCAGCTTGATCTCTATAGGAAAAGCCAAATGAGTCAATGACGTCTCCAGCTTGAATAATCACACTGTCAAGGCGCTCAGGTGTCTCGGTGACATCAAACTCCATCCCTCCTACACCCCAATCACCCCACGCTCCAATCTTGATAGGAAAGCTCTGCAAATTACAGACGATGAAGCAACAACTTTTCTTTTTCCAAAGAGAAACTTCTTCTTTTTGTGTATGAATGTAGGTACTGACGAACTAACTAAAGGGCGTAATACCTGTCCAGTAGTGCCTTTGTTCTTTGATGAGGTTTCTTCAGTTGGATCAGTCTCTGCCGTCACTCCGGGGTTGGTCTTCCTGGACCTGGATCTAAGTATTGGGCCACTAACAGAAGGGGATTTGGAGTAACCTATGTAAATGCCAATGGCATCGAGAAGATTCCCTGCACGTCCGAAGAACCCCACGATGCTAACATCCTCTGGCAACTGGATGCTGAATGGATCCTGGCTGCTCAACTTTCTCCCGTATGGCCCATACGTTTTGAAATCCGTTTCAATCTGCAGCGATGACACGAACTTTGTTTTTGGTCCGGAGCCAAAAGATTCCCCAATTGTCCCGGAAAATCTCCTCACATACTCCGCTGGTGCAAACTCGATCTGCATGGGGGCAAAATAATCATTATTACCTACGTTACTACACCTTTGTATAAGATAGAACAAACATACTAGATTGGTTATTACAAGCCTTGGCAGTTTAGCTTAGGTGACTTGGAACACGGCATCGGATCTGAGTTATTTTACGGTACTCCGTACTACTCTATACTAGTGTCTAAAAAGGACTAGTATAAAAAGATTGTACGGTTGAGATTAACTGTCTATTATTGGAGAATTTAACAGTATACAATAAGTAGTATGATAGTATATGGGTATTTTGAGGGAAAATAATGGCGTAATTGAAACATTTATATTTTAGAAAACCACTTTGATCTTTGATATATTTTTTACATCTCCCATCTCTAATTTCATTTCCATCCAAGTGAAATTACTAAACTACACTTTGCTCATGGGGTTTATACTATGTACTACTCATTGGTAGTATATATGAAGTACCATAAAAGAACTCGATTGATTTTAGAGTTTGCTTACTGTTGTGAGTTGCCCACCGGTACCACCAGATGGACCTACACTTATCCTCTGCCCTATTTCATCAACATAGGTAAATCCAAGTGCATCAACAGAATTGCCAGCGCGAATAGTCATGCTTTCAAGGCGCATGGGTGGTTCTGTGACATCAAATGCTTCCCCTCCTTCCCCACCCCATGTTCCAATCTTGATGGGAACTTCCTGCAAATTAAATTGGAGATGAAGTAACCAGCAGGTTAAAATGAAATTAACACAAAGGTGTATATATAAGGATAGCATATATATTTCGATGGGACAAGACAAGCGAGGTAGGAAATTAGCCAAGTGCATGTGCACCTCTGCCTCCACGATGATTGGTTCATCTGGGTCAGAAGTGCCTTGGCTTTCCTCCTGTGCTGTGTCTGTGTCGAGGAGATTAGTAGATGATTTCAGGTAAACGCCAATGGCATGAAGATCACCAGCTTGACGTCCAAAGAATCCCACAATGCTAGTATCCTCTGGCAGAGGGATGCTAAAAGGAAGTTCTGTCCGTGAGCTCTGTGGCAGAGGTAGCAAGTTAAAAGGAGAGTTTGACCCTTTGTCATGTATCTCGTATGTTTCTAAGTTTGTCTGAATCCTGAGATACGTCACAGCCCAAATTCCTTTGGTGTCTCCAATTGATCCAGAGAATTCCTTCACATACTCTGTTGGTGCAAACTCGATCTGCACGGGGGAAAAGAAAAGAAAAGGAGTCAACTGAATAATAAGCATGCCAGCGCTAGCTTGCAAGCTTCCATTGATGCCTGCAGAGACAAAGCACAGAGTAGTTTAATTTAGAGTTCCCTTAATTACCGTAGTAAGTTGCCCACGGCCGTCAGCTGGGCCTCCAACAGTGTGCTTCTTGCCTGCCAGATCAATGTAGGTGAAGCCAAATGAATGAATGACTTTGTGAACCTGAATCGTAATGCTTTCGAGACGCTTGGATGGCTCTATGACGTCAAATGGATCCCCATTACTGCCACCCCATGGTCCAATCCTGATGGGGATGGTCTGCAAATTGGAGAGATTTTGAGTGAGAACATTTTATGGTGTCCAAAACAATTTAATCAGGACCTGCTCCCAGTGTTCAAAGCACACATCTGGCTGTATTTTACCTCTCCATACATGATGGGTGAATGGGCAGGGTGATCACAGGGAAGAAGTGGCGTGTCTACTTGGTTTTCTTGTGTGTTGTGTCTGCGGAAGAATGGAAGGAAGCAGGACCTATTTATAGAGTGGTGGCAGTGAAGAAGTGGACGCACGAAAAAAGTGGTGTGTCTGTTCTCTAGAAGGCATGCATATTTCTTATAGATTTGTGCCCGTGCGTTCCTACGGCTAATACAAATTATAGATAAATGACATCTTAATTTTAGAGTATAATGCATTCTAGGTCCCTAAACTTGTCACGTGTGATGTCATCCAGGTCCCTAAACTCCCAAAAATGACCATCTAGGTCCCCAAACTTGCTAACAACACATCTAAAATTTAAATATTGTTTTAAGAAAATTTACAAAGTTTTAAGATTATTGAAAACATAACAACACATCTAAAAATTTAAATATTGTTTTAAGAAAATGGTTAATTTAAAATAAAAATTTACTATCATGCCAGATCAGAGCAAAATGAGTTGCTTTTGATTTATAATATTTGTTCATGAATTTTTAAGATTTTTGGAAACCATCTCGAGTGTAACAACCCATATGACAATTTAAATATATTTTTTTGGAACAATTTGAATTTAGAATCTACAATAGTTATGATGTCAGGTCAAAGTAAAATAGATAAATATTAATTCATAATATCTATTTACAGAGTTTTAAGATGATTGAAAACATATTGAATGTAAATGATAGACCTCACAATTTAAATAAATATTTAGAACAATTTTAAATTTAAAATCTATATTTACTCTCAAGCCAGATTAAAGCAAAATGGATCAATTTTGATCTATAGTATTTGTTCACAAAATTTTAAGATTTGTGAAAACCATCGCGAGTGTAAACAACTCATGTTAGAATTTAAATCTAGTTTTTTCAGAATAATTTTAATTAAAAATCTACAATAGCAATAATACCATACCAAAGTAAAATAGATAACTATTAATTTTTAGTATCTATTTATAGAGTTTTAAGATTATTGAAAACCATCTTGAATGTAAAAAACACATCTAACAATTTATATATAGTTTAAAAATATTTTTAGTTTAAAATATAAATCTACTATCATGCTATATCAAAGAAAAATGATTTTGTTTCAATTTATAGTATTTCTATTTTTGGAAACCATCTCGATTGTAAACAACTTAGTGGCTATTTAAATATAGTTTTTTAGAATAATTTTTAATTTAAAATATAATCAAAACAAAATTTCAAGATTTTTTAAACTTTGTATATATTTTATTTTGTTTTTGTTAGATTGTTTGGAGGGACTATGATTCAAACTGAAAGGAGATTGGGGAGCGAGGGAGGGGGCGCCTCGGGCATCGGGGGTGGAGGTTTTCCGATCACAATCCCACGAAAACTTGACGGCGAGGATTGATTATTGGCAGAACAGCCAAAGGGGTGGGAAAAAAAGGTCACACCAAAAAACTTTACATTTCATTCTTTTTAGGAGTTGAGATAGCGGTTGGCTCCACCACCATGGAAGACGCTATAATGATATAGTTAGGACTTAGGAGACTACATACTTTAAAAAGAAACTAATAATATGAGTCCACATGTAATAGGGAAGTTGAATATTAGTGGCATACATATGCACATGCTTACCTATCATTTGCCCCAATCTCATGTTTTTTCGTGCATTTGAAGTATACATGGTTCGAACTCAAGACCTCTTTCTTCATACGTAGCCCTCCTAGAGTCCTAGTCATCTCGCCTATGCATCACTTCTTACTTATACTAGAGATGTTATTCTTTTGACCTTTAGTTTTAATCAAATACCGTGTTTTTGCAATCTACATAGTTTCAAATGATAAAGTTGCCGACTACAACGTTTTAGATCTTATCAAGCAATACAACTTTGGTATGGACTTTATCTTCATCCAAGGTCATTTGAAAAAAACCAAAGAATTCAAAAAATCATTTGTGCTATAGGTGACGTCAGCACCGGCCAACACAAATATTTTTTGAACAAAAATTTCGTAGTGTAATTTAGCAATTAATATGCCAAAAACAATATGTTATGTGAATCATAATGATATCAGAGGTGAGGCAAGCTATGACAACGAACTCCTTTGATCTAAGTCATGCAGGTGGCTTAATTTGGGAGATAAAAGACCTGACGTCTTCATATTTTTTTCTAGTGTTACCTTTGCTTATGCTCCTCGAAGTTGTAATAGAGTAGCTCATGAGTTAGCAATAATACTGCTCATGTTGCCGACATTATTCCAAGTTGTATGGTTGACTTTGTAGCCAGTGATCTGGCATCTGGTTCTGGTTAATGGAATGAAAGTTCTTTCAAAAAATAATAATTAGAGTCTACCGTATTGATGGCTGGATGTTTCAGTTTCTCAATAAATTTTTAGAGGTTATTTTTCTAGCATGTCTTGTGAGAATTAATATGGAGGCTCTCTACAATAATTTTCACGAGGCACGCTAAAAAAGGTAATTAAATAATGTCACAAAACTACATGTTATAGATTATTAACCGAAACAACGAATCATAGTTAATTAATATACTAACGTATGGTAAAAACTTGATTATTATTTTTATTTTTTTAGGTTGGGGTTGGGTGGGGGGGGAGGGGGGGTGTCCCCACCTGAATTTCATTGCTTCTCATGGCCCAAACCGGCCCGTTGGATGCCAAATGTTTACAATTTTGTCAGGTTACAAAGTGTTCCAAAGAGGTTTACATTGCTTGGTAAAAAAAAAGGAGCACCAAGAGTCGATCACGAACCATGATCGAGTGTGTGGGTTGGTCACTCAACAGTTCCAAACGTGGCTACACAGCTTGGGACATGCATCGTCGAGTCCCATGCCACCAGCGGCCAAAATGCTCTCCCATCGCATCTCCGATCGAAAAGCTCCCCTGGCCGGAATGAGATATGATGTCTCAGACAAGGATCTATCCGTGTTAACTTTCGACAGATCATGAGGTTCTGTTCTCGGTAGGCACCCACCGATTAAATAATGTAGAGGCTCATCAGGTATTAAAGTTCTGGTATTTCACTGCTACAAGAATGATATCTGTACAGGCGTCTTATTATTTCTGAGCATAGGCAGCCTGTGTAAGAGCCAAAGGGCCGGTGGCTTTAGGACCTGTGTAAAATGCCCTGTGTTTCCACAGGCGGTCACTGACCCGAATACTTGATGTTTCGGACTAGACATAGGCTAAAAAAATATTGTCTGAACGTCACATATTAGCGTCCGGAGGTATATATATATATATATAGTAGACTATAGAGCACGTATTTCTTTACACATATACAGTGTAAAGAAATATTATTGCTACACACAGCTAGCAATGCAAAGAAATATTATTGTTACACACAGCTAGCAATGCAAATTAAAGAAATACTATTGGTACACACTTATCAAGCACGATGGTAATTGGGTCTGTCTCATTGGTCTTTTCTATGAACATGCATGTCAAAGGCACGTGTGAATAAACAAGCCCTGGCAGATCACATCTGAAAACGCTGCTTGTTGTTTATGGCGACATTGTGACAAAACCACTACTATTCCAACTAACTGACTAATCTGTAGCAGACTGTAGACTTTGCATGAACCCAAAAGTACGGAGATCTATAGGTGTTTACATGTGCTGGGAGAGAGACATCTTCTTGGTGTCTCATCTCATTCGATCAAATGGAGAGAGGCATGGTAATCAAGACGCTGTTTGATGAGCATGAAGGCACATATATACTGATCTTTAGGGTCCGGCCAGAATATTAAATCCTTCTACGAATATAAGGTATGAAGTACTCCTTCCGTTCCAAAATATAAATCATTTCAGCATTTTTGGATAGTCAAACCATTTTACATTTTTACAAAGATTTATGGCACCAAATAGGTATAACTATGAGAATATATTTAATGAAGAATCTAATGATACTTATTTGATATTATTAATGTTAGTTCTTTATCGTAAAAACTTAGTCAAACTTAAGATGTTTTGACTTTCTAAGAATGTTGGAATGACTTAAAATTTGGAACGGAGGGAGTAAAATTTATTGCACCTTTCCCCTTTTTCGTTTCTAATAATATAGTAATATACGACCTACTGGCATGAGCATCTTTTCTCACCTCTTCCTCCAATATATAATTTGTGTTAACAATAAATATTATTCTACTCTTAAAAGTTAATTATAGTAACAATGGAGGGGTCTCTCACTACCAGAATCTGTGTAGCTCCCGAGTGTCAAAAACACTCGGGAAAATTAGAAAAGCACTCGGTACAGAGGTGTCAACCTTCGGGAAACTCCACTCGGCGGCCTCAAGTCGGGAACATTTTGATGCCCCGAGTGTTTTGCAAGATACACTCGGCATCCTAATGTTTTCCCTGTGTTCATTTTATTTAGTGCCTTGCAGTACCTCATTTTAGACATAGTAATAGTGATTATTAACATATTTCTGTGATCTAATAAAACTACAATTCATGGAAGTGTTTCTAAAACAATTCTTTTGTTATTTTCTTCATAGTCTGACACTAATAATTGTCACTCCCTCATTCCCTGCCATTATTGACAATATACAACTCGTGTAGTTGGCATCAGCATTAAGCAGCACTCTTCAGTCTTCATCGGGCACATGGAAGCAGTGGCCAAAGGCCACTCCCATCGCATCGCTCAGGGCTCAGGCCAACAAATAAAAAAAAACTCCAGTGGCTAGAATGTGATATCTCAATGAACGAGCTGTCCAAATTAGTAGTAACTTGACACAAATCTTGAGGTTCTGTTCTCTATTCTATCTAATGCATGTACTGTCTTTGTCCATTCTTTACACCAGCGTTACTATTATAACGTAGCTATAGGGGGTGTTTTCTAGTAGTGATGAACGATAACGTTTCGTGTTGTTGGCGTCGAATCCAGCTCCAGATTGATTTGTCTTAGCAGTGATGCTTCTTTCCTGTTAGCTGGATTGTATGCAAACAGTTAACAATACAATGAGACATGGTAATGAAAATACGTTGGTGCCACAGCGAGATGACCTATCGAAGATAGAGTGAGAAATAATGTTGCTACAGTACTAATAATTAGTTGAGTCTGTCCTATCCAAGAATTCTTGTCTGGATAAAGATCATTTTGTTAAGTTGTTTATCATTTCCTTTATAATGTACCTTACACAATTCCAATATTTTAAGATTATTTTAATGTTTTTTTATTTCCAGGTTTCAACCAGTATTATATGCTACCGAGTAACCGACCAATAAGAATAATTATGGAAAATTCTTAATATAAAACAAGTACGATGCCAACATCATCTCACATAATCTGAACTTAAATCCGCACAACATGAAACATATATCTATCATTTGGGTTCAACTGATCTGGTTTGGATACATTAGTGGTAAAACAATAAAATCAAAAATAGTTTTTGATGGATTATTGGGAACATTGTAATTTGAATGGGCGAGAAATATATTTTTGGCCTTCTAAAAATCATAGAGTATATATAGATAATGGCAGTGAAGTAGCGTAACTGCGTAACCGATCAACAAATTGAGGGAAAGCTTATTAATACAACATGATGAGGATATCACTCATTCGGATACACATAACATTCATCTAACTGTTATGCAAGGTCCAATTACTAGAGCTCGCGAGCTCGTTCCTAAGAGCTCCTTTTAAATGGTTTTGAGGATAAATTACTATCTAATGATATCATTAATACTTAGGAACATTGGAAGACTAGAGAGGACTTGAGGAGAAGCATGGAGGACGAGAGGAGACACAAGGAGTGTCCAAGACACATGAAGGCCCAACAAAAATCAACTTCGAGTCCACCTCAGAGTTCAGGAGTAACCCACCTTAAAACTGATGCCCATGTGTGCATAAGGAGTCCAAATTTGACGTTCTATATATGGTTGAAAAGCTAAGGAGATAAGAGTTGTTACTAGAAGTGCTGAATAGTGTCTCTAGCAGTGGACCACGGTTTGTCTCTAATAAACTTGCATGCACTTACTAGTTTTCAAATCTTAACTCTACCATATACTGCAATTGGCTATTTGCGGTCATAAAGTCCAGAGACTACTCCATTTTTTTCAAAAAAAAAAGTATACAGACCTAGCAAGGCTGTGTTGATATGATGCGGGTTGATAGCTAGTATGTAGAATACCAATGAAGGCTCCTAAATGACAAAAGATAATCACATTGTGCAGGGAAAGTAAAATACCACATTAATGGCATGTTTGGATCATTAGAACTAATAGTTAGCAGCTCAAGTTAGCAGGTGGAGATCCAAACAGACCTAAAACTTATTAGCACACGAACCTGCTAATAATTAGTCCATTAACTAGCTAGAGGGTGCTAATCATTCAAAACCAAATAAGAGAAAGACGAGTTGTGTCATGGACATGATGCTTGAAAGGCCTTTCCTAACATGTAACATATAGCTTCCTTTTTTGCCAATTTGTAGAGTCGACCCAGTTAATGAGTTAAACATGCATTCTCTTCTTATCTAAGCTGCTATTCCTGTTAGAAGAATTTATATGTAGAATTGGCTCAAAAAAAGAATTTATAGGTAGAAGCTGTTATAAGATGGTTCTACTGAATGAATGCCTTTGAAGTGTAGTGCTCCTTTCTAGCATGTCTTTGTCACAATTAAATCAGATGAAGAACCACCAGGCCAAACGAAATCATACGCAAATCAAGTGGGTCCATTGATTATCTTTATTTCCTTTGCTGGTAGGTTATTACAATTGGCATTCTATAAATACCTAGCAAAGCTTCAAAGCATGAGCATCTCAACACACATACAGAAAACACATCAACACAGAGGGAGGGAAGGAATCTAGGGAGAGGGAGAGAATGATGTCTCCATTAGTGACAGGTGGGTGCCTTGCTCTCAAGTCAAAACTTAATGGCAAATACGTGCGCTACATGCCTGAACATGAAGAGGGTAAGAAGATCCTTCAGGTGAGTGGAAAGGATGCTGTTAGCCCCTATACTAGATTTCTGGCAGAGCCATCTAAGAAGTATGAGGGGTACATACACTTGAGATGCTGCTACAACAGCAAGTATTGGGTCGCCCATGAGGATCAAGGTGCCATGTGCCTTTTCGGTGAAGCAAATGAGCCAGAGGAGGACCTGTCAAAGCTTTCTTGCACATTGTTTCGGCCTGGATCCAACAGCGACAACTCCAATGACAATGACTACGAGTTCGGTTTCCTTCTTAAACCATCATCCATATAGTAGTTTTTTTTCTTTCTAGCATAATTATTTGTCAAAAACCTTAGATAATTATTTGTCAAAGGGCCATCAATGACAGGCCATCGGTTGTATAAAAGCTTTAATTTGTTGACAGAAACAATTAATCAATTTGTAACTCCTGTCAGGGAAACTTTCACCATCCAACAAGTTCTTTTTCTTTGCTGACTGGTGGTCTGACAAGATGCTGTCTAAGAATTGCCATCCAACATTTGACCAATATTTCTAAAAAAATATTTACAAAATATAATAAATTTATGACTTATGTTTTGAGACAATTCTACATATTGCTTTCATGTTAAAATACATATACAAAATTGTCATGATATTTACTTTGTCAACTTAAAGTAGGCTATCAAACTTCAAAAGTTTAAATGGAAAATATTCAAAAGATCAAAGTGATTTAAAGACATGTCATTTATGCATCGACTTTTAATTAAATTTGTATTCTCACATATATATGATACTTTACATGTATTCCCATTGTATTCTATGCCAAAGCTGGTAATTTTTACCATCAACATAGATTTCTTTTCTCAAAATACATAATTGATTTGTAAAAAAAGTCATCCTAGGAAATCTTAGACGGATTAACAAAGATGTGAAATGGTCTTATTTGCCCTCATTTATTAGACATATTTCGCACCAATTGACCGCCGCATGTGCATGCACATCTGCACATCCTAAATAGAGTAACAATGAGTTGTTTTTTTTGACAAATTTTGGATCACATAATGGATTTTTTTTTGGGATAGAGAGACTATGGTGTATTAACTTAAAGAAAAAAGTGTATTTTTCATCCCTCGAGTATCACAAAAGTGTGGCTTTGATCCCTTATGTTTTAATTGATGCAAACCAACCCCTCAACTATTTAAACCGGTGCATTAGTCATCCCAGTCTCAGCTTTACAACCATATAACACCGGCTTATGCTACATAATCAACTAACTCACCACTACACTTAGACTCGTCATATGGTGACTATACACGGTTGTTAAATTGTAGTGCGAGTGATAGCGAAGGTAGCAGTACTGACTTATTTCTATAAGCGCCTGATTCTTAGCAATATGATGTAGTAGCAGATGCATGAAAATTTATGGCACAAAACTGTCTAGACAAATAGAATTAACAGAGATGTCTGAAACTCGAATTGAACATACATGTTGGCGGGTCACAAAAGAAACAAAATCTAGATGAATAAATCACACAATAGCTATCTCAATCTTTGAGGCATAGCTGTGGCATGTTGTTCTTTTTCTTCCTAGGTTCCCGAGGTCTAACATGTGCATTAGCACTTCGTGAAGGGATATTGAGTGCCACTTAAGCCGATCCATTTGGCCCTGTCCTCAGTGTTGCAACTAGAGCCCATATTCCAACAACATGCTCTAGTTGCTCCAATGCATAAACCAGTATTAGGTGGCACCGAACCATTGTATAAATGAGGTAGAGATGATTCCTGCACCGGTTTAAATAGTTGAAGGGTTGGTTTGCACCTATTAAAACATAAGGGATGAAAGCCACACTTTTGTGATGTTTAAGGGATGAAAAATACATTTTTTCCTAACTTAAAATACAAATATACAGAAGGATAATTCTGTGTCGGTATAAAATCATCAGGTCCAGTTTACTTCAAACAAATGTGCCCAAAAATACAGGAATTGTTGCTGCATTTTATTATATGCTCTGTAAACTTTTAGTGGAAAATAATAATACTCTTATATTGATCTTCAACAGGTTGATTCACGTGAAGTCAGCAGCCAGTGTTTACATGGCCCCCGATTCTGATCCAGTACAAGGAGGCTGCTTGCTTCTAGGAAACAAAGAAAACTACTCTAATGAAGAAGCCTACATGTTCAGTGTCATCAATCTGGACAAACAAATGATATTGCCCAAGTATGTTTGTTTCAAGGGTGACAATGATAAGTACGGACGGATCATCAGCGATCCTGTCTACGACACGTTCGGGATGGTCATCAGTGATAACAGCTACCTGCAGTTCTCATCTGATGATATTGGTGATCCACGCGTGAGGCACATCATCCACACCAACGAAGACGGGACCATCCGCATCAAGTCTACTGTCACTGATAAGTTCTGGAGGCGCGACCCCAACTGGATCAAGGCAGACTCTGATGACACCACCAGCAACAACCCTGAAACCTTGTTCCGAGCGGTCAAGTTCGGCGCCGATGTGTTTGCAATCCAGAGTCTTGGCAACAACAGATACTGCAAGAGGCTGAGCGACGAAGGGAAGGAGAGCTGCCTCAACGCCGACGTCTCGACCATCACGAAGGAGGCACAGCTACGGCTGGAAGAAGTTGTTCTTTCTCGCAAGATTTATGATGTCGAGTACCATGTCAAGGATGCTAAGATCTATGGCAAGAAGGTCCTCACCATGGCCACTGCACAAGCTGTCAACCGTGCCAGTACAGAAAACACGGCCAAGCTGACACTGAAGTTCAGTGTCACCAAGCAAAGCACGTGGGAGTCAAGTGTGTCGCTGAAGCTTGGTGTGACGGCCAGCATTGAGGCTGGAATTCCAGAAATTGTGAGTGCGTCGATGGAGATCCAAGCTGAGATCACAGGGTCGTACGCTTGGGGGAAATCTGACACTCGCACCCAAGAACAGTCTGTTGAGTATGAAATCAAAGTGCCAGCCAAGACCAAGCTGAACCTACGCGTGCTGGCAACCCAGGGCATGTGTGCAGTTCCCTTCTCTTACCACCAGGAGGATATTTTGACAGATGGAGAGAGAGTTGTTCTGAAGTTTGATGATGGAATCTACCGTGGAGTCAACAGCTACGATTACACCTATGAGGTCACAGAAGAAAAGCTTTGAGCAGCTGGATACTACACCTCAATTAATCTATATCTATATATGTATTGTAAGTGTGTGTGCCCGTGCCTGTAGTAAATGAAATAAGCCACTCCATTGGGCAGGATGTGGCACATATATGGTTTGTACTTTGTAGCATGTACCAGCTATGTTGGTTACGTGTAATATTTACCTTACTACTTGTCAAGACAGCCATGTATGCTGGGAATAAAATTGATGGATCCACTTTGCTTGCTTGAAATGTGTAAATAGTCCAATTCAGCTCCTGAAATACAAAAAATCAGTGTTTCATTTTTCAAATTGCACAGTTCGGTGCCATAGTGCACTGCGTAGTCATTGTCAAAGCTTCTGGATAAAAAAAAGATGATAAATTGTAATTGCCTTTTCAAAAATTTTAAACCAGAGCTAGCCTACGTGGATATTGGTCTCACTTTTGGAACAGTGGCACACACATCTGCATATTGGTCTGGAAGCTTCACGCCTTCACTGCAAATCGCTGAAGGGTTGATGGGCATAGTCACGAATGGACCGGAAGGTTCATTGGAGTTTGATACAGTCCTTTCTCTAAACTAGACCATGTATATATACTAGTATCCTTTTGCTTGAGTACATAGCACGCTAGGATAATTAATTTGCTTAATGGCGAAGGGACATGGCAAACACTGCTTAGAAATAAATACCTAAGCTCCAAATCTCTAACACAAGTTGAGTCCAAACAGGGTGATTCCCATTTCTAGCGAGGGCTTAGGAAAATTAAAGATGAGGTCCTAGCTAATGGTTCCTTCTAGATAAAGGATGGAATACAAGCGAGATTTTGGGAGGATACATGGGTATCAAACCGACCATTTAAAGACCTCTATCCCAACATATACAACATTAGTCACCATCCACATGCCACTGTAGCAAATGTTATGAGATCAACACTGTTGAACATCTCCTTTAGAAGAACATTGGTGGGAGAGAAATTAAATGAATGGTTAATTAATACTGGTAGCACATGTTTCCAACTTCAATTTGACTCATGGAAGAGATACTTTTGGATAGTACTTAACCAAGAGCAGACAATTTAAAGGTTTGCTCTATGTATCTTCACCTAACGAACCACAATTTTTCCTTCCGTCATTAGACTGATTTGGAAACTTAAAATTCTCCTAAAAGTTAAGATTTTCCTTTGGTACCTAAAAAAGGGGTCATTCTAACCAAGGATAATCTGTCGAGGAAAAATTGGAAGGGCAGCCAAAAGTGTAGCTGCTGTGATTGTAATGAAACAATTAAACACTTATTTTTTTGATTGCCATCATGCTAAGGTAATCTGAAGGACTGTCCAAATTGCTATTTGTTTAACCCCACCTAGATCAGTAACCCACATGCTAAGGAATTGGCTTCAAAATTTTAATTATCAAGAGACCATTACTATTCTAACGGGGGCAGCAGCTCTATGTTGGGCAATATGGCGTGGTCGAAATGATATTATTTTTGATGACGTTAAACACTCGTCCTTTATGCAGGCTATTTTCAGATGAACCTACTGGCTGCGATTCTGGTCACTCTTGCGGCATGAGTAGAAGACAAAGGATCTATTCGTGAAGGTGAGCACTTCTCTGGAGATGGTAGCCTTAGATTTGTTTGCGAATCATGGATGGAAGCATAATAATAGACTTTGGCAGGCTTAATTTTGCTTTTTGTTCTCCTTTAAATCTAACAATGAAGCTAGGTGCTAGGGTGATGTAATAATTGGAGGTTGTTTACGCTATAATGTAGAGGCCGAAAAATTTCCATTATAAAAAAACATAGCACACTAGGAGGCGGCCTAGAATCTCGCCGATTCTTGCACTTTAGTAAAGGTAGTTGAAGTCATTGTGCTCCGTTTTCTTTCACTTTGCACACCAGCCAGCGGGCCCAAAATAGGTAGAACCTCTGACAATGCTGGATCTGGCATACTCCATCCGTCCTAACAAGAATGCAAGTCTCGTTTTCCGATGAGTCAAACAATTTCAAGTTTGACTAGATTTATACAAAATAATATTAACATTTATGGTTCAAAATAAGTATCATTAGAATGACCGTGGAATATATTTTCATAATAAATCTGTATAAAAATATAAATGATAGTAATTTCTGGTATAAACTTTGGTCAAACTTAATATTGTTTGATTTCTCGAAAAGCGAGAGTTGCAATTTTTTTTTGAGACGGAGGGAGTATATATATCTGTCGCGTGTGCTTGGCTGCCACGCCATAGGTGTGACGGAGGCCGTTTTATCGTGGCATGCCGTCCGACGAGATATTCATTTACATGATTTGGCAAATGCGATTAATAAGTAACCATATCAAATCTAGATATTGAGTTGAGATTTTCTATGACCATGCCGAACACGCGGAGTAATTTTATATGTCATCCATTTGAACGATTAGGCACACGATGGCCAACTTCAGGAGCCTTCGGTTGAATCTGCCCCAGCAAACGACGATAAAAATAATTGATTGGATGATCAGTGAGATTTATTAACTAGCTCGTGGCTAGCAAGGGAAAGCTTGGCTATAAAAATGGTACCTCCATGGCCATCGCGACCCAAACCACTTCAGCTACTCCCTAGCGTTGGCAGTCGCCCTAGTTCTAGGACCGAGCCAGCAATGGCAGCGGCCATGATGTCTGACACATCGGCCATCAGAGCCGCAACCCGGTGCCCGGCTTCTTCGCCGGCGCCGGAGACCGACGCCGACAAGCTTCGATTCATCGAGGAGATGACCACCGACGTGGACGCCGTGCAGGAGCGCGTGCTGGAGGAGATCCTCGGCCTCAACGCCGACAGCGAGTACCTCGCGCGGTGCGGGCTGGCCGGCGCCACCGACCGCGCCACCTTCCGGGCCAAGGTTCCCATGGTGGAACACAAGGACCTGCTGCCGTACATCCGGCGCATTGCCCAGGGCCAGGGCGACCGCTCGCCCATCCTGACAGGGCCACGGAACCCTGTCTCCGAGTTCTTCACCAGCTCCGGCACCTCGGGCGGCGAGCGCAAGCTGATCCCCGCCGTCGAGGATGAGTTGGACCGCCGCCGGCGACTGCGCAGCCTCTCTATGCCTGTCATCAACCAGTAAGCAAGCTAGTAGTACCATATATATAAATATATACATATATATATATACACATATACATATATATATATCAAGCTAGCTAGTAATGGTGGCTATGGTGCGTGCATGCATTCAACGACGCGCGTGACCTGCTGCAGGTATGTGTCTGGGCTGGGCACGGGTACTGGCCTCTACTTCCACTTCGCCAAGTCGGAGACCAAGACGCCGGGAGG
Source organism: Alloteropsis semialata (assembly GCA_004135705.1). Lineage (NCBI taxonomy): Eukaryota > Viridiplantae > Streptophyta > Magnoliopsida > Poales > Poaceae > Alloteropsis > Alloteropsis semialata. Next base: position 84,003,541 of record CM014272.1, on the reverse strand, counting down.
CCTGCCGGCGCGGACTATCCTGACGAGCTTGTTCAAGAGCGACTACTTCAAGAAGATCATATCCGGCACCTGCACGAGTCCCATGGCAGCCATCCTCTGCCCGGACGCGTTCCAGAGCATGTACGCGCAGATGGTGTGCGGCCTGTGCCAGCGCCACTCCGTGCTGCGCGTCGGCGCCATGTTCGCCTCCGGCATCCTCCGAGCCGTCCGCTTCTTCCAGCAGAACTGGGAGCAGCTCGCCGCGGACATTGAGGCCGGCTTGCTCACCGAACGCGTCACCGATCCATTGGTGCGCGAGGCGGTGGCCGGCGTCCTCCGGCCGGACCCCGAGCTCGCCCAGTTCATTCGTAACGAGGGCTCCAAGGCTGATGGTGCCGGCATCATCGCCCGCATCTGGCCTAACACCAAGTATCTTGATGCTGTCGTCACAGGCTCCATGGCGCAGTACGTCCCGTCCCTGAATTACTACGGCGGCGGCTTGGCCATCGTCTCCACCATGTACGCGTCCTCGGAGTGCGCCATGGGCATCAATCTCCAGCCGATGTGCGACCCGTCCGAGGTGTCCTACACCATCATGCCCTTTATGGCCTACTTCGAGTTCCTCCCCGTGGACGACGATGCCGGAAACGCGGCGGCGAGCCACCAGCTCGTTGAGCTCGCCGGCGTGGAGGTCGGGCGTGAGTACGAGCTAGTGGTCACCACCTATGCCGGGCTGAACAGGTACCGCGTCGGCGACATCCTCCGCGTGACGGGGTTCCACAATGCGGCGCCGCAGTTCCGGTTCGTGCGCCGCGACAACGTGCTGCTGTCCATCGAGTCCGACAAGACCGACGAGGCCGAGCTGCAGCGCGCCGTGGAGCGTGCGGCGGCGCTGCTCCGCCCACACAGCGCCGCCGTGCTGGACTACACCAGCCAGGCGTGCACCGAGAGCATCCCAGGGCACTACGTCATCTACTGGGAGCTCCTGATCCTCGATCAGGGTCACGAGAAGAGCGTGGACAAGGACGTGCTGGACCAGTGCTGCCTGGAGATGGAGGAGGCCATGATCTCGGTGTACAGGCAGAGCCGGGTAGCAGACGGCTCCATCGGGCCACTGGAGATCCGGGTCGTCCGGTCGGGCACCTTCGACGAGCTCACGGACTACGCCGTGTCCCATGGCGCGTCCATCGCCCAGTACAAGGTCCCCCGACGCGTGACCGCCCCGCCCGTCATCCAGCTGCTCGACTCGCGCGTCATTTCGAGCCACTTGAGCCCTGCCATGCCGCACTGGGCACCGGCTCAGACGTTCAACTTGGCCGGAGACAAGTGTTCAGCTTCGGCATAATATATAAAGGGTTTCACCCTATACCATTGATAAACTCTTTGTCCGGTCGTAACTTATCAACAATTAAGCATCACACAGCTTTATTACTCAAAAGATAAACCCTTAGGCCATTCCCAGTGGGGAGTTTCATCTCATTGTTTCCAAGAATGCCACGTCATCTAACTATGCTTGAGTTGATAGATGAAACATGGTCTCCCAATGGATAGTTTCATTTTGTGGTTTCATAGGCAAGACAATTCATTTATTGCGACACACATGATTGGATGGAGAGGAATGAAATGAAACTCTATAACTCCCAATGGCAGTTTCATGAGGTTTCATAGTCTTGAAAACAGTGTATACACAGTTTCATCCTGATGAAACTCATTCCCTCTCTTACTTCATTATTATCATGCCATGTCATCATCTATGCTGATGTGTCACCCTATTTAATGTGCATGAAACTTCTATGAAACCTCCACTGAAATTGGCCTTATGTGCGAAGATATGGAACATCCCCTTTGAGATCAAACCATTCCATCGAATTGAGCATGACTGTATGTGTGAGGAATGGATGATGTAGGCATCGCTGCATCAAGCTTGGAGGCATCACCATGGAGCTCAAGGTCACAATGATAACCCGCAAAATGACAAAGCAAGATGTACTTCGCAGATTGTATGTTGACAGATTGATGAAGGATTTCAGATTGTGTACAGATTGATGAAGGGTTTCAGAGTGAGCAGGACACAACACAAGAGTGAAACATGTGATGAGAATGGTACATGCATGCTATATACCTGCTAGACTAAAAACCACCGGTAATATATGCACGTGCAACATGCTATAAAACCTAGTGATTCCCATAACTACCACGACAACAAAATTCAGGTTTTCTCACATCAAAACAACACAAACTATTGGTCTACATGCAGTTGGTTTCTGTCTACAAGGACGACAAAGATGCTAGCTGTATGGAGGAGTATGGTTAGTCTTCGTCATCAAGCCAACCACAGGAGCCTGGGTATGGATGCATGAACAGGGAGCTTGGAGCAAATGTGAGGGGATTGGAACAGCAGCACTGATTCTGGTCGCTTGCAGCCGGTGGAGGCAGCTGAGATTGCTCAGAAGAAGGCTGGTCGCCCACCTCTTTTTCCTTAAGTGTGTCTTGATCCATGGGTTCACCTTCAATCGTTTCTGGCATGTGGAGTTCATCAGCTTCAGGAAAGATGATATGGTCCCTGGCAGGAGTTTTTAGTTTCCTTTCGATCTTATGCTTCCTGCAAAAGGTTTTAACAGAATTCAGTAACTCTGTAGGGGACAATAGGATATCAGCAACAAAGGTAAGAGAATTAACATTACATGCAGAATATTAAAATTCGGTCAGGAAGAATCTTCTCCCACGCCCTTTGCAGTGAACCATATTGACCTCTCCTCGATTTTAAAAGGATATCACTGCAAAAGCAAGTATAAAATGTCAGGAAAAAAGGGACCCATTTTCACGGTACAACATAAAGGAACAGAGTATATGGGCATCTCCATTATCAAGGAAAACAAACCTTGGCAAGCACTTCCGGTGATATACAGTTGGGCAGCGTCTGCAGACTGCAAATTGCATGCTCTTATCATTCTTATTCTCTACAGCCTTGCACACGATACATTCATGCATAGGACAAGTGAACTCTCTGGCAGCAGCAACTTCGATCTCAAAATATGTGGCCTTTTCATCATCTGGGTATAGCAGCTGAGCAATACACTTAGGGTGGTAAAAGTGCGCACAATCATCGCGCTCACATTGGAATACCTGACAAGCAATGCAGGGAATTAGTAAAGAATTAGATCCAGGAAATGGATTTTTCCCCCTTCTTTCCTTTACCTTCTATTTCATCTCTCCATAAGTAAATCAAGTTCAAAGGTTCCAACAAAACATGGTATGAAGCCCGATTCGAAATAAAATGATCAATCTTATACATTGTGCTCCCTTACCTCCTGTTGTGATGATGAGTTGTCAGAAGACCCCAACAATCCACAAGCGAAACACTGATGTTGCTTGTACTGGCAGTTCTTGCATATAAAACCTTCCTCCATATCGATAATCATCTGAATTATCAATGAGAAACATGAAGTTCTGTGTCAATTATAATTAAACATATACAAAGTAAGAGTGAACTTAAAGAGCCTTGCAACTCAAACAGGACACACCTTTGCCTGTTCTATAGTTAGCCCGAGTTTTTCTCCGCAATCATGTTCTTCATCGACTAGGTGGAAAGACCTTTGACAAACACCCTCGCAGCTAAAAATTATCAAGGAGAAAAAGGTATATTAATATTAAGCACGGAGCCAGGATTTCATTCACACATCACTGCAGAATTTATACTTATCCTAGCAAAGGAGAGGGAGTGGATCAGTGAAACTTTGTAATGAGTACACTTACCAAGTTACAGAGCCACCATCGTCGCAAATCACACAAGCCTCATATTCCTGCAAGAAAAGAACACTAACCTTAATTAACATTTTCAGAAAGGCAAAAAGGAGGCACATATCTAGAGGTCTAGGCATGCTTTAACATATGTCTAATCAGTAACCAGACTAAGTTTTGGTCCAGATTTTTTTTAAAACGAAGTTTTGGTCCAGATTTTTTAAAAAAACGAAGTTTTGGTCCAGATTAAAAAGCATTGAGTAAATCGAACTCCAAAACTCCTCTCGGGGCCACTTCTTCTGATATAAATAAAAAACTGGGTGCAGTAATTCAAGTCTTTAGGTAGGAAAAGCAGCACATAGAGGAGTTTTACTTCAAAGTTCCTCTGCCAATTTGGACCAAAATTCTGGTGCATATATAGCACGGCACATACTGAAAAGGACTTGCCAAAACATTTCCCTTCAAAGTAATGAGGTCAGTTACCTTGATTTGGCCGTCCTCCTCTTCCTCTTCTGCCTTCTGCATGTTTTTCCTTTGCTTGATTTCACGGGCCTTATTCAACCTCTGGAGCTCCTCCGCGGTTACCTTTTTCCGAGCCATGACCTCCTCCAAGAATGGATCAGGCGGGGTTTGGTTGCCAAGAACTAAGCTCTCAGTTTCAGGGGGAGAACTATGCAGATGCTCTGCTCCAGCTTGATCGGAGACCTCTGCACAAAATTAAGGCAAGAATTAATCTTCAGCTGATCAGTTCTAACGGGGGCACACGTACGTTACCCAAATCAATGGCGCGTCGCCGCATTACGTTGCTGCTAGGTCACGGCGCGGCGATCAGAGAAAGAGAGTCGCTGGCTAATCGAGTCGAGACAGAACGAGGGATCGAGGGATTTGACGCTGAATACTCGATGAATCAGCCGAGAAAACCACGACAGATAAACCCTGATGCAAAGGAAGGAAGGGTTCCGTACCGGCGAGCGGAGGATCCGATCAACGCAACAGGTAGGCCCCGATCGGGACGCCAATTTGGACAACGGCGGCGGCGAGGGCGGCGCGTTCGTATATATGAACCGCTGGAAAGCCGAAGCGGCGGCGGTATCTTAAAATACGCGGTACGGGCCGTATATATAATATAAAAAGAAAAAAAAAGAACACGAGACGGATCCTAGTGCGACTCGGTGGATGTCAACTCGAATAGCGTACGGAGTACAACCGTGAAGACAACAACGAAAATATAATCTCTTAAACATTCACGGACACTACACGTGCCCAACGAAAATAGAATCTCCTTCACTAGAGGGTCTGCCCTCCTGTTGCCTCCAAAAAAAAAAATAGAATCTCTTAAAAATTCACGGACACTACACATGCTGGCGGAGCAAAATGGGAAAGCTATAACATACCCACGTATTTGTAAAGTCTCTTGCACCCGAATATTTTCCTCTTCTTCGTGTCCATCTTCGCCTCCGAGCTTCTAGGGTTAGGGATCAGAGCTTCCTGGAGTCCGCTAGGCACGGAGGAAATGTCATCCATGTATTTGCAAAGTCTCCTGCACCCGAATATTCTCCTCTTCTTCATGCCCCTCTTCTCCTCCGAGCTTTTAGGGTTAGGGGTCGGAACACTCTGGAGTCCGGTAGGCATCGAGGAGAGGTTGTGGTAGTCGGACTGACCGACCGCGGTGGCGAATGCAAGGGTGAGGTGGGGCTGTGACTTCAACATCTACGCAAAGCTTAGCACGGAAATGGAAAGTGGATCTAGTGGCGGAAACCCCAAGAGACGGGAAAGGAAGGGGGAGTACGGCCAGGGCGCCGTGAAGCACATATGCCGAGGTCACAAGAAGAGGGGCTAAGGGAGGTGGAAGGGGCAACAGTTCGCCAGATCTGACTAGCCGGTGTCGGAGGCGAGATCTGATAAGTGGATCTTCAATGGCGGCGCAATTCGCCTTGGGTGGAATGGGAAAACTTGGTAGGAGATTCCCTAGGGTTATATTTGGAAGGGGCAAATGAGGTGTTGGATCTTAATCTAATGGATGCTCTAAGTGAGACATGGGCCACAAAGTAGATGGGCCATTTTTAGCAGGGATGTGAAATCCCCAAATATATCTAGACACCTTAGCTATTTTCTAGTTACTTATTGTAACTTACCGTTTTCCACTATCCAGTACAATAGTTTAATAATTGCAAGCCCATTATTGGCACAAAACAACCTTAATGCCCCTCCATTTCTTCTCAATTACTCATCTTTCAAGGGTGAAGGTAACCATCATTGACAAGCCCTCCAATGGCGAGGCCCATGGAACCTATCGTCCAACGTCTAACTCACAAAAGCATGGAGCCTTGCCCTGGACTTGAACTCCCGGTCAACATAGGTCACTACTCTGTGGCCACCAAGCGCCAGCACGCACGTTGTAGAAGGGGAAGGAGCAAGCCGCAGACGGGCCATTCTAACTCCCCCCAACCTTTGGCACCTTTGTCGCCGCCACTAATCCCATCCCCTTTCTCCAACTTTGGCAGAGCTCCCCCGCTACCACCACCTCCTAGAGCTCTGATGTCGCGCCAGTTCTCTCCATTATTGTCGTTGCTAAACTCCGCCATCATCTTCTCAAACTCTGGCCAACCTTCCCCACGCACCATCCCCACTTGACCACAATCCTCTATTGCCTGGCAGGCGGTGGTGGCCCCGACCGCCCCAGCTCACCAGCCCCGACCGCCTCCACCACTAGTTCGGCGACCTCCCAGCCACATTCTCTAGGGTCAGCAGCCATGAAGACCAAAACAACCCCCATCCTAACCTCGAAACCCTAATCCAACAGCACACCAAGTGGCGGCAGGGGAGGAGGTGAAGCTTCCCTTGGACACGGTAGGTAGCTTTTAGGCCTTCTGCGATGACTACACGCGTGTAATTCCAACTATTCCCGGTCAAAGTAGGGTGCAAAAAATTTATCCCCCATCTGAACACAGCCAGAATTTTGTAGTGTAGATTTCTTTTTCTCTTTGAAATGAGTAAAATGCACCACGGGACACTAAACTTGTCCCGCATGCTCATCTAGGTCCCTAAACTCTCAAAACGTGTATCTGGGTCCCTAAACTTTGATAGAGCATCTCCAACAGCATACCTAAACAGGATACCTATACCTAAAAACTAACAGATACCTAAAAACCAACAAAAATTTGCTCCAACAGCATACCTATATCGATACCTATACGTAAAATTTTTAGGTCTCAACCTAAATTTCTCTCTCCTGAACCAAAATATAGCAATCCAAAGGCTGAATACCTACTTCCCTCCTGAGAGGAGAATGGACAAGGAAGGAGAGGGGCACTGATAGGCGGGTCCTATTCGTCAGTGTCTTGTATCTAGAAAATAGGTCTCTAGTTTTAGGTATGCTGTTGTAGAGAGCAAGTATTATGTACCTAAATTTTTCTCTCTTCTGGCCTAAAGCAAATTTTAGGTCTCCAATTTTAGATATGCTATTGGAGATGCTCTAAAGGGGTCCATTGCAGGTCCCAAACGCGCCACGTAAGCTCCCTATGCTGATGTGGCAGGCCACGCTGCGGAAAATATACAAAAAAGACCCTCAATTTCTTCTCTACGGTTCTTCTCTATCTCTTTGGAGGTGCGGATGGAGCAAGAGCGATGCGGCGGTGCAAAATAGTGAGCGGCGGCCGGAGCTGCAGGGCAAGGCGCGACCGCCACCCTCCGCTCCCTCCCCTTGTCAGCCCGCACGATGACCGCTTCCTCCACTGCCTTGGCAACAGTGGCGGCGGTCGCCTCCCCGTCATCGCGGACGGAGAGCGAGGCGAAGGCGGGGAGCCGAGGCCCGTGCGGAAGAGGACAACACCCCTGCGTGGCTCCACGGCCGATGCCACGAGCCGCAGGCCTCGACCCGCTGACGGCTGCTCATCGTGGAAGGGAGCGCGCAGGGTGGGATGGGTCGCGTGAAGCGATTGGAGTTGAGGTCGATCCCGACGACGGCGAGGCCGCCGTCGGCCAGGTGTGGCGCACAGAAGAAGTTGTTGTGGCCCCAGTCCACGAGCCATCGATGACTTCTCCCTGTAGCTCATCCGCGCGAGCGCCGCCTCCTGGCCTGCACCGCCGAGGAGAGGAGGGGCAGCGGTCCTAGGGCCTCGTGCTCCACGCCAGGGAGGGCGGCGGCGGCCGCAGGACCCCAGCGCCAGGTTGACAGCTAGCGCCGGCGGACGGGGAAGCGCGGCGCGCCAGGCCGGGCGCTCGCCTCGTCCGTCAGATCCACCGCCGCGTCTCACCGGGGCTGGCCCACATGAAGGGGATGTGTGAGCCACGCGACGCACTCGGGGCCTCAGCGGTGGTGTGCGACGAGAGAGTGGAGGCCGCGCCGCCATGGCCAGGGACTAGGCGGCCTCTCCGCGCGCGCGCCTCGCCAAGCCGGAGGCAGGCTTGGATCTCGGCGACGCCGCCTGCCTTGGGGCCGACTGACCAGGGCCACTGCGTACCCGCACCTGTGGGCAGAGGGGCCGCCGTCTGCGCCGCTAGGGGCCGGTCAAGGCCCGGAGGCCTATGCTTCCCTGCCCGCTCCCTTGTCGCTGCTGCCCGCTGTTGCTCTGTTTTGCCGCACTTTATGGTGGAGAGCGAGGAGAAGAGGGAGGAGGTGGAGATGGCGCCGGCCATGGCACGGTGCCCACCAGAAAGGGGAGGGGAGAGAGAGAGAGGAGAGGAGAAGGGATTATTGTGAATGATTAGATATTTGAGGGTGTTTTCTGTATATGTTTGCCAGCGTGGCATGCCACATCAGCATCGGGAGCTTGCGTGGCGCGTTTGGGACCTGCAATGGACCCTTTTACAGAGTTTAGGGACCCAGATACACGTTTTGAGAGTTTAGGGACCTAGATGAGCATGCGGGGCTTGTGCGATATTCATGTTTGGTGGAATGTCCCGCTTGCACTGAGAGTTGTGGCTAAGGCATTGATTGTGTGGTGATGTTGGTCAAGTTTGTGAAGGTACTAATCGTATGCCGAGAAATATGGTAAACTGGTAAACCTAGTACTTGATTCAAACTGACGTCTGACGGGTCTTCCTACTCCATTGGGCGAGGGGTTGATGGCGAGTGTAGCAGTGGCCGCGGCACAGGGTTGCCTGGGGCACCTGGGATCCGTTGGGGCGTGCACTCGGGTGGAGTGGGCCCTGATGGCAGATGGCAGGGAGAGATGGGAAGGGTTGGCTCGTGAGGTCCTGGGTGTCTCTCACGGGTTGTGCGATTAGGTTGTTCCATGTATGGTTAAAATCAACTCGAGTTGTCCGTCCTTCGCGGTTATATGAAGCTGCTTGATCTCTTTTCACACATCAGTGTGTTTGGGCCAAAATGGATAGAATTGTGGTTAGATGAGAAATGTTGATATCATATTAATCAATTGTTTTTCCACACTGATTGTTGTTGGATAGTTTGGCAAATATAGTAATGGTTAGTCTCACTTTAAACTTGGCTAAAATATTGAAAAAAGGGATCAACTTGTAGATGCTTTTGGCAAAACAAACCCCACAGCCATAAAGCCGTGCATGTCTAGAATTAACCTTGTCGGGTAAGTCTTGCTGAGTATTAGTATACTCAGCCTTGCTTGTGGCTTATTTTTTTTCAGATAATGGTGATGGCTATGATCCTATTGCTGCTCTTACTTGGTCTTGTGTGCTTCCTGATGGTTGGATCGTGGAGCGGGTACCGTCTGAGTCCGACTCAGGCCGCGGTGATCAGATGTTGTGCGAGGGCTCCGCATAATGTCTTTTGTTTCGACGTTAGATTTCCGCTGTATTATAACTCTGGCTTGTAATAATTAAAACTTATGCACTGTGTTTGTATAATTACCCATGAGATCCTGGTGATGTAAAATTTGTGATGAGTTGTACTTCCTGAGCCCATCTTCGAGTGGGACTGCTGCTATTTCGTTTCGGTCGAGAGAAATGGTGGTTTGATCGGGAAGGTATCCGACGTATTGCATGATTAGTTCGGTTTAAAGGTGTGGGGCACCGCTGTAATAGTGGTCCCATGCTTTTAAACCGAATTAATTGGGGCGGTCTGCCACAATAAATTGCCCCTTTGCGAGGGATAGCTGGTTAACCTTGGGGATTCAAATCTTAGCATTGGATGATCCATTTGCAAATCTGGAAGCTTTCAAGATACAACTGGGAGTTCCCTTCTTCATGGAAATCATTATCACTATGTGTTGGAGTATTTGGATGATGCGTAATGATCTGATTTTTAGAGATTTAAACCCTACACTCTAGAGATGTCAAGCCCTGTTCAAGAAAGAGTTTGCTCTAGTTATTCTAAGAGCAAAGCCGGAACTTTCTAGAGATGTCAAGCCCTGTTCAAGAAAGAGTTTGCTCTAGTTATTCTAAGAGCAAAGCCGGAACTTTCCCTTCTAATGTCTCAATGGCCAGAGCTCTTTGCTTAATCTTTTTGATTTTTTTATTTCTTTTTTTGTTTCCTGAGCTTTGTGTAATGACTCGTTGTGCCTTTGGCTTCTATTTTTAATATATAACCAGTAGGGGGGCAACCCCTCCTGTTCACTCAAAAAAAAAAAACAAGGGGACCCTATAGGAATGGCGTGTGACACATAAATTCGAAGAGTACGAATGTGCCATAATGGAAAGTGGTCCCTAAAGAAAAAAAAAATAGTTGTTCCTTGCCGAGCGTGCACGCATGCATCAGCACTAGCTAATAGTTGTTCCTTCTGGTACAGCTTGTGCCCGCTGCCAATTAGCTGATGCCTTGATACGAAGTTGATGAACCATGGTGGGACAAAGTCTAGCTTAATGTCGATATTAGCTATTGCCCTGAATGAAGCATTTTTTAAAGAAAAATAATGCGTAGCCGTGTATTTTGGTTAAAGCGTCGCAAGGATGAAGCCGGCGGGCTGCTTGGGCCGGGCTGCTTCGTAGCAATCTCTACTTACTAAGCGCATAAGGGAATTTTTTTTATTTTTAATATTTTTTATTTATGATTTTGCAAAAATAATTTTGCCTATCAAATTTTTTTAAAACTAGCCCCTACCGTCGGATGAACCGGTGATCACCGGTTCATCCGGTGGTTCACTGTAGCACAACATCTACCGCCGGTTCAACCAGCGGTAGTTGATATTGCACCTTCAAAAAATCATAACTTTTTTATATGAATTGAATGGAGATAAACATTATATGAAAGTTGTAGATCTCGTCAAGATCAACAACTTTTTAGTTCAAACTTATTTCATTTAGATTCATCTCGGTGCTCAAATAATCGATAAAATGTTCAGATCTAAAATTCAAATTTAAGTCTGAATATTGTGTTGGTTATTTGAGTACCAAGATGATTCCAAATGGAAATAGTTTAAACTACAAAGTTGTAGATCTCGTCGAGATTTATAGTTTTGGTATAAAGTTTATCTCCATCTGAATTCATTTGAGTTAGACTCTAACCAAAATGCACGGCTACTCATTTTTTAAAGAAAAATAATGAAAAAGTTATGACTTTTTTGAAGATGTGCTGTCGAGATAGAAAATTCATTTGAATTTTAGATCTTAACATTGTGTCGATTATTTGAGCATCAAGATGATTTTAAATGGAAAAAGTTTAGTTCATATGAAAAAATATAATTTTTTTCAAGGTGCAGTAGCAGCTATCGCCGGTTCAATGGGCGGTGCGTTGCCGTGCTACAGTAAACCGCCGATTTTTGCACCGTAGCACATTACCGCAACCAGCGGTAGAGGGCTGGTTTTGAAAAATTTTGATAGGCAAAATTATTTTTGCAAAATCGTAAATAAAAGATATTAAAAATACAAAAATTTCCGCATAAGGGTTAGTCTTGGGCCGGGTTTTCTACCTCTTGCTTGGGCCCATCCTGCACTCCCTCCCTCCCCTTCCGCTCTGCGCCGCACCTCCTCCCCGCCAAGAGAGTCTCTGGTACTCCCGGTGCTTCCTTGCACCTGGCCTCTTGCATCAGTCGGATGCATCATCCACGGTGCATGCGAATCCAACAGTGGACTGCGCTCAATTTCCAGAAAAGACGATGGGCAAATGTCATAGGATGCACAGCTCCTTCACCTGCACCGTTGATGATGCATCCAATGGATGCAAGTAACATGGTGCCTGGGAGCACCCCCAAGCATCTGGAGTACGCCGCCACCAATGCTATCTGTAGGCTTGGAACCACCCACCTATATGTAACTTGATGATGTACATTAGGAATAAAAAGACTCGTTTGTATTTTCATGATACTTGTTTGCAAAAAATGCCCGCATCAGCTACTAATCCAAAGAATGATACGATTCGCATATGAGAACCCACAAGGGGACCCTATAGGAATGACCCTATAGGAATGGCGTGTGACACAAAAATTCGAAGAGTCCGAATGTGCCATAACGGAAACAACTGGTCCCTAAAGAGAAAAATACAGTTGTTCCTTGCCGAGCGTGCACGCATGCATCCGCACTGGCTAATACATACGGAGTACTTTCTAAAGCTTGTTGCATGCAGCAGAGGCTCCCTCCCTCTCCTAGCTAGATAGGCACCGCGATGAGTACCCCTTCGCCGTCTTCCATGAATCCCTTGCTACTAGCATCAGCATGCTCTGGCTCTAGGCAGGCACTGAGCTTTCTTCTCAGCAGGGAAGACGGCGATGGGCCGCCGGCGCCATATTTGCCGACCCCAGAATTCCTCGACTTGCTCCAGGGGGACTCATCATCAGCCCTAGCGGCGCCGACACTGCAGGGAGCTTCTGACGTCGAAGAAGGCGCTGACCATCAGACCGCGCGGCCGGCGGCGCCGCTCCTGGAGGGTGTCACCATTGACGGGGACACCGCGCTGCACGTGCTCGCCACCTGCGGAGACGGCGACGCCTTCTTGGGCAGCGCCGGCGTGGTCTGCCGCAAGGCCAGAGGCCTCCTGGTCGCACAGAACCACAAGGGTGATACGCCACTGCACTGTGCCGCCCGAGCTGGGCGACCCCGGATGGTCTCTCGTCTGATTGCTCTCGCCGGCGCCGGCGATCATGATGAGGCGGCCGGCAACAACGACGACGGCAGCGTCGGAGATCAGCTGCTGCTCAAGGAAGCCGTGAGGAAGGAAAATGCGCGCAAGGAGACGCCCTTGCACGAGGCTGTACGCCTTGGTAGCAAGCATATGGTCGAGCTTCTAATGGCGGCGGATCCGGAACTGGCTCTCTTTCCTAAAGAAGGCCCGTCGCCATTGTATCTTGCCATCACGCTGCAGCGCATTGACATTGCCAGGTCCCTATATGTTATGAGTGATGGGAATCTTTCTTATTCTGGACCAAACGGACAGAATACATTGCATGCAGCCGTTCTTCGAGGCCAAGGTACGGACAAACTCTGAATATATTTCGTTTGCATTAGTATATAATTAACTTCTCAATTGATAGATATATAACTTCTCAATCGATATATATTTTGTGCCGTGCACCCGTCGTGTTGAGATCCTAGGCACGGCACGGCCCGGCCCGACCCTCGCATTCGTGTCGTGCTGGCACGGCCCAAAATTTATCGTGTCGTGCCGTACTTTGGGTCGTGCCAAAACGTCGTGTTTCGTGCGGCCCACCAATGGCACGGCCCAAGTCCCAACTCCAGATATATGTATGTTCATGGCCACATGAAAATAGCATTAGTTGGTTTGATTTCCAGGTGTACCCAATTTTTATTTTTGGCGGACGAGAGCCTCCGCTGCACCAAAAAAAAATTTAAAACAAGAGAAGTTACGGTAGCATTCCATTCGCTCTTAAAAATAGATTATTAGAGGTGGATGATTAGACGAACCGCTCTTGAAAATCCCTAAAAATAGACTATTTTCTGTGCCAACCGCCAAGCCTCCCAGGCAATCCTTATCTCCTACCTTATCTTCTCCACTCAATCCTTACCCCACCCACTTCTCATCTTTTCTCTCTCTACTCTCTTATCTGGCCTCGGAGCGGACGCGATGGGTAGCCTGGTGGGGGCGGCTTTCTCTCCCTTCTCTCTTACCTGGCCTCAGAGCGGACACAATGGGTAGCCTGACGTGATGGTGAGGCAAGGGCCATCTGTGCGACCGCACTGGCCGGGGGCCTCTCCGAGCCACGGCTCTGGCAGACAAGTGCACGCCCAGTGAGACAAGGGCCGCGGGTGCTTGAGCTGAATCACCGTGGGGTTGTTTCTTTGAGCGGCGGCTGCAACGGGCGAGCGAGCAGCCGGCGAGGCAAGAGCCGCAAGCACGTGAGCGGACTGGGCAAGGGTCGCCTTCTCGAGTCAGCTGCGAGGCTGGCAAGCGCGGGGGTGGCCAGCAAGCGTGCGTGTGTGGG